>JBAMCP010000260.1:0-69072 GCA_037075105.1 Lissocephala sabroskyi
CCGAAGCGCACCTGCATAGCTGTTCTTAGATCTTCCATCTCCCTCTAACTGACGGCGTTAATGGTCTCAAGCTCGCCCACGCTCCCTTGCTCGGCTGCTCAGCCGACGTCGCTGGCGCTTCATAGAATTTTTGTCAATTGCGTTCCCCTTCCCCACTCCCCGCCCCCACCAGCACGCCTTGACAATCGCTAACCAGGGCGACTGCGGCCCCAGCCCTTCGGCGACGCAAAGCGTAAAACGGACGCCCCTCCGCTCCCCTCACCTATACCAACGCTTATTTCTGTTGGGGTAAAATCAAAACAACGAAAACCGAAGCCCGGCCGGCCGCATGGCTGTGTTGGATCAGCTATCCCTCTCGCTCTCGCGGCATGAAGAGTTCTAGACGCGCATGCGCTGCTTTGCTCTTTCGCTCTGAGCGACGAGCACTGCGGCCCAGCTGCAGCGTAGATCTGCTGTCGCTCTCTCTCTCGTGGTGTCAAAAATTGCTTAGCTTTCTCTCTTGAACTTTCGCTCTCTTCTCTCAAATTTCAAAGGGCTTGAGTTTTATAAAAACGCCACCCCCGCTCAGAAGTCCAGTGCGCGATCTCTGAAGCGGACGTGTTGTTTTTCTCGCGTGTGTATGTATGTTTTTTTTTGTGTGTATATAAATTTAAACATGTGTACGATGCAAAACGGGCAACGCGCGACTTAAACTAAAAATCAAATGAAGAAGCCACAACACAACATAAAACCAACGGTGAGTGCTAGAAAATTAAGCCCTAAATAAGCAAAGACCCTGGAGATCTTCATAAACTTAGCATCCCTGGGGATCCAACTGCGCCCCTGACAAATCCTCTAAAGCCTCCGCCAGCTCATTTACATGCTCCTGCAGCCAGCAGCGCCCGCTTGGGCCTGCCCAGTTGTCAAATGCAAATGCGTCGGGTGGGTGGGCGGCTGTGGGCGGGGCATGTACCTTTCTGTGTATTTAGTTGTATCAGCGGATAAGGAGAGAGACTTACACACACTCCGAGTGGAGGAGCTGCTTGCAAATGGAATTTTTATGTTCTGCACTCGAGCGCCCTCTGTTGGAATATTTTTAAAGCCAGTTTTATTTGTTATTTTAAAGTTTATGGGCCCAGGCCATTGATCATATTTCGCACTCCCATTGCCTGTTGGCCCAAAACATAAAGCCGTCCATTATCCACCCACACGCACACGGAGTAGGAAACTTTGTCTGGGGGCATTTGCATCCTTGGCTGACCGTTTGGCCAAGTGACTTGGGCACAAAGTTTATGGCCCCGGCAAATTGTCGTTACATCGAAATTATTAGGCCGTCCGGCGGCGAACTTAAGTCAGTTTCCATGTCAACAAACCCGCAGCACTTAGGGAACCCCCCGCTCCATCGATTGGATGCCTCATCCTGTCACAACTAATTGCCATCGTGTCACCTGCAAAGCGCCCCATGTCCTGGCAGTTTCGCAACGTTTCAGTCAATTTCTCAGCTACACGACTGCAAGGATTGCAACGCCAGGATGTCTTGTTCGCTCTGCTCGAAATGACAGACTTGTCAGGCCGCCCAACCCCCCTTCTTGTTAGCGCTGATTTTATGTAGATTTTTCGCTGGGAAAATTTATGTAAAACTACGCAGGCTACAAGCGCACAGAACTCGCGGCCCAGTCAGGCGAATGTAAGGATTCATTTCAAATTGATTTATACGCGCGCACAAGGAATCCCACCCCCACCAACCCGAGCACTTTAAATAAGCTCCAGAAAATTCTCTGCCGAATCGACTGACTGGAAAAGATTGTTTGTGCGAGGATAACAATTGACAAGGAGCTACAAATTTATTGCTAATTAGCCAGGCAACCGCCACGCCCACCAAATTTGGCAAGGACGGGGCGGGGAACGGAACGAGGCCATGCAAATTTCATACAACATTTCAGCTATTGGCAAATTAATTACGGTTTCGGCCAGGCCGGTTCGGGCCCACTTCACTGTCAGGCACTTACAGGCGGTTACAGATTACCTTGTCCCTCCCACAGACCCTCCCTCTGTCCCGCCGGCCGGCCTCTCTGTTCGGTTGATAAATTCTGCTGATGTCATTTCACAATCGAAGCACAGTGGGGCAAAGGCAAAGGAAATTGGGTTCAGGATTGGGGATTAAAAATAGAAGCTGATGGTTAAAGAGTTTTATAAACTAGGAAAAGGAGAAGAAGGAAAAGGAATCTTAAAGACCAAAAGGATTTTAAAGTTCTTTATGAAAATCTTTTGAAGATTTTTATTTTCGATCTTGAAAGACACAAAAATATTAAAGATTTCTTCATAACAAATTTATAAGAATTCCAGATCACAAAAACCAAGAGGAACTTAAAGTTATTTATGAAGTTCTTCTGAAGATTTGTATTTCTGGTAGTGAAAGACTCAAAAATATTGAATTTTTCTTGATAACAAATTTATAAGAATTCCATATCATAAAAATCAAAAGAAATTCGAAGTTCTTTATGAAGTTCTTTTCAAGATTTTTATTTCCGATCTTGAAAGACACAAAAATATTAAAGTTTTCTTCATAACAAATTTATAAGAATTCCAGACCATAAAAACCAAAAGGAATTTAAAGTGAAAGACACAAAAATATTAAAGTTTTCTGCATAACGAATTTATAAGAATTCCATGTCATAAAAACCAAAAGGAATTTCAAGTTCTTTATGAAGTTCTTTTGAAGATTTATATTCACGGTTTAAAAAAAAAGGCCGAAATATTTCATTTTCCTAAATGAGAACACAAATTTATAATAATTCCATATCAAATTAATTTTATATCTTTTCGATTTTCTGATTTTTCCCACTGTTGGGCTGCTGGGGGCCGTTTGTTTGTCTGGCGCACGTGTGAGGGAAATGGCGAGTGTTTGTCTCGACACGGTAGCTTTATTAGAGGCCCATAATTAATAGCAGCTTAACTTATAATTACGGTCAACGAAACCGCAGCCTAAATAGTCCTGCCCCAGCCTTCACTCGTCCTCTAAAACTATTTGAAAACCAGCTGTTAATTCAAAGTCAATAGGTCAGGAGAAAGAAGGAGAAATATTTCCAACCGAAGAGCATTTGGCTTGGATTTGGACAGAAAAATCTCTCTAGCATTGAATTTCGATTTGGAGAAGCGTTTTTATTTTAATTTACCATTCGTCGTAATTAAGTCGGGCCCAAGATAAAATTCTCATGTTTATTTGCGCGGCCATAAACTTTTACGATCATTCGAATTTATAGTTTTGTTTGTTTTCATTACATTTTTTTTTTTTGCTCCTTTCGTTTTTTGGTTGCCCGTATCGACAGCAAGGGCGAAATTATTTCCTCCGCTCGACAAATCGATATTTCTTCATTTTATTTATATGGATTAAATGGCTGGCCGGGCTGATTACTTAAACAATGATTACCATATAATGGATTCATTAAATCCGTCTCATTTGGCCGGTGGAAAAAGCCTTGAAGGGAAACTCAGGAGGTCCGCGAAACTTATCGCTTTTGTCGTTTTTCCTGGAAAAGTGTTGCATATTTTCGCTGTCGGCTGAGGGTATAAATTTATTTAAATTAGTTACGCTGCCCCAGTCAAAATGCGCGATAAAAAAAGGATAAAAAAAACAAACGCCAGCGAGCAAATAAAAACTGACAAGCTGCTTTAGTTTATATTTTTTATTAACGGATGGACGATTTTTTTACCTGGCGCAAATAAACGAAGCTTTGCAATTGTCGAGTGGGCCGGCGGAAACAGAGCATCTGGCAGTCGGCAATCCTTTGCGAGAGGCATGGAGAAATTTACAGTCGAGTGGCTGGCTGACAGCAAATTCGAAATATTTGAAAAATTGCCGGCCAAATTGAAATTAATAGAAAACGATTAAAATATTGACACTAATTGAATGTACGGCCGACCAGCGGCAAACAGACAGCCACTCAGACAGACCGACAAGTTTGTTGCCATTTTTTAATTGCCGCGATAACCCATGAAATATGAAGCGAAGGCTTTAAAAAAATAAAAATCCTCCCCACGAGCTGGCCGGCTTTAATTTTGCAAAATTTACGAGTCGTCGAGTCGGAGCAGCCGTCGTCGTCTGCGAGATTTATAAGAAGTGAAATTAATGTGGCAGCTCGTCCTCGTCGTCCTGGTTCTTCTCCCCAGCCAAGGCAAACATTCCGCTTCCAAAAACAGCCGCCGGCCGTTTGAGAAGCAGTGAAAGTTGCTGCCGTCCGACTTGCCAGACTGCAGCTCGCCGAATCGAAAATATATATATGATATTTTATTTAGAACGCTGCCTGCTTATCTCCCTAGTCGTCCTGGCCCCGTCCTTTTGTGTTGGGCAAACTTTTTGCGCTTAGTTGCCTGCGCCGGGCACAAAAACACTTTGCCCACTTTCTTGATTTCTTTATATCGCATTTTCGCGCTGCTTTTTTTCGCTCTCCTCGCGCCAGCATTTAAAGTTATTTCGAAAGTTTTTCGCCGCTGCTCCGCTCCGGCCAGGCCCCGAAAACAAGTCCTTGCGGTCGCCGAGCAGCGAAAATGGCAACTTATCGCGCTAAGCGCGAAAACGACGGAAATTGAAATGAAGCACATTCAATGTCGGCCATCTTGGTCATGGGGCATTAATAACAATGGAAACCGTTCAAAGGACGAAAAAAAACAGCCTTGGGTTGGGAGATGATAGCCGGTTAGATTCATATATCCATTCGTTTGGGGAAGTTGTATTAATGACAGGCCATTCGACGAGTCAGTGAAAGTTATCGATTGGAAGGGGCAATTGAAGATAGAAAAAGGATATTTGGATGGGCAGCAGTAAGCCAAAAGAGTTTAAAGGAAATGCTGAAGCTTCAGGTTGAATTGTTTTATAAGGAAAAGAAGAAACATCAGTAAAGATTTAAAGACCTAGAAAATCTCAAGATAATCTATGTTGAGACTTTGTAGGCTGTTTTTAAATTGAATTTAATTTTATTTAATTAGTTTTCTACTCGCGGTTTCTTTTTCTTCAACCGCAGAGTGGATGGATATGTGAATGGGAGTAAGCTTTGCCAAAAGAGTTTGAAGTTAAAGCTGAAACCACAGCTTGGGTTCTTTTATATAGATAAAAAATAGAAACTCCCGGAAAGATTCACCAGATTTAAATAATATCAAGATAATCTGCATTAAGAATTCGTAGGATGTTTTGAAATTGAATTTTATATAATTTAATTACTTTTCTACTTGCGATTTCTTTTTCTTCACCTCCTGAGTTTCTATGATCAGTCGATCAGTTCCGTAGCTGAAACCTCAGCTTGGATTCTATTATATAGATGGAAAGAATCATCCGCAAAAATTTACAGATCTACATATTCTCAAGATAATCCTCATTAAGATTTCGTGGGCCGTTTTTAAATTGAATTTCATTTAATTTAATTAGTTTTCTCCTCGCCCAACGGTTTGCTTTTCTCCAACCGCAGAATTGCTTTGATCAGTCGTTCAGTTTCTGAATTTCCTGTTGCCTCCTCTGATCAAGCTGCCCTGTTTCCAATTGATTAGAAAGAAATCCCTAAACTAACTCTTCAAAACCTTTTTATTATTTTAATTGCATTCCTGTTGGTAGCGCCAATTTAATCCGCTCTGAATGGACCCTCAATCAATGCCCTTCTCATATCTTCTAACTACGCTAAATGCCTTTGACAAAACGCAGTGGAAACCTCGTTTATAAACGAAGTGGCCGCCACTCATTCGCGTCCTTTTTCTGGCCGCGCCGACACATGTTAACAAATCCTTGCCATTGACGTGTAGTAGCCTCGACCCTTCAGCCACCGACCGGCAAAAAAATGAAATAAACAGGCTCGAATATTTCAGCACCTGCGTCCACTTATGTGAGCTGTCAGTCGGGTCCACCCCGCGCCCAATGCCCATAAAAAAAGGATATGCAAGCGATTTAAAGCCTCGACGTAAAATTCATGCAACGAATCAAAAAATTCGAGTTCAACATGCAGACAATACGCTTCCGGCCACAGCCGCCGCCATAGGTATCTCTCCTGGCCTAGTGGGAGGATGGGGAAGGATGTGTGTCGTTTGTTTTGCCGCCGCTGCGAGTGAAATTGGCAATGGGACGCTGGCCGCCGCTGTCGCCGGTCTTTGGGCTGCCTCCCCGGGATGGTAGTATTTATCCATCACTGACAATGTCAAATATATTACCCATGATGAATGACTCTGTGGATTTGATGAATGTGTTTTGTGGCTTTTCGCCTGCTCGGGCATTTGGAGAACAAAATTCGAGAGACCGAAACTGCAAATGATTTATAAAATTCGGCGTGTTTTCCTCACATTCGATTTGGAGTTTTTCACTTAATCCCCTTCTCTCCGATCGGCTCAGCTTTTGTTGATTTAAACGGATATTTCAATATATTTTACGAGGGGCAGGGCTAAATTTATGCATACGTCGGCCAGAGCGACAGGCATTTGTCTTGCCGGCTGACAAGGGCGGCTCGGATTCGTGGATGTCTTGATTTATCCCCAAATCGATGACGCAAGGCCTCGACCTTGACTTTAAAGATTTCCTCGACTAGAAATTAAAATTCTCTTTAATTTCGTAGGCTAAAATATTCATAGCAAAAGAGGAAAAGAAATGGGCAAGGCCGTCCACCAAGCGCGGCCCTCGGGGTGTGAGGAAATGAATTATTTAATAAGCCAACAAAACGAACTGGAAGATGAATAAACTCACAGACAGAATTACAAAGGGCAAGCGGGTCCATGAAATTGTTAAAATGTTAAATAAATAAAGCGAACAAGCCAGGCTAACCGAACAAAAGGACTCCATAATACAGATGTGAAGAAACTATTTAAGCGGTCCTCATCCTAGCTGGCAGGATGCAGGCGTTGCGAATAAATTACCCAGACAAGAAGGCACGTTCCTGTAATAATGTCTGGTCAATTTAATGAGAATACGTAAAATTACACCCACACACACGCACACGCACAACACACTCAGCTCAGTCAGTCAGTCAGGCGGCCGGTTGGCATACAAAATCCAAGCACACATTCTCCCCAGCCGAGGTCCTTCATCGGACGCCTGCAATGCTGGCCTTTCCCTCGACTGATAAGTCCAATTGAGCGTCATCGTTGTCGAGAGTTGGCCGAGGGTCGGCTGGAAAAGAGTTCGCAGTTCTCTGGACCTTCTCCGGGGAAGTCTCTGTCAGTAATGGCGAGCATAAGAAAAATGTTGCGGTAATTACATTAACTGCACACACACACACACACACACGCAGAGATAGTCGGGTCTTGGTTGTTTATTCGTTCGTTGGGGGAATAATGAAACTATTTTCATTAAGATTGAAATATGTTTATTATGGCTTCAGGAAGAGGTCAGTTCGGGGCCGCAACTGATGATGATGATGATGATAAACAGGCTAACGATAAGCGACCAAAGACAAATGGCACTTCAAACAAATATAACAGAAGGGGTTCTATAAGATTCCTTTGGTAGGCGGGAAAATATAGGGAAAGATTATTACGCTTTCTTACTTTGCCGTTCAATTCTACGGTCGGCTCTTCTGCTTTCGGGAAAGATTCTTAAGCTTCTTATCTTTGCCTTAATTCCATTTTAGGGTCGGATTTTCTGCCTTCCGACAGACGGAGTTCGATAAGTTTCCCTGGAAATATCAAGAAGAGTTCTCTGGCTATTTATCATTTCATTAAACTCATTTGCTCTCCCGGGAAATATCGGAAAAGAGTCTCAAGCTTCCTAACTTTTCATTAATTTCATTTTAAGGTCGACTCTTCTGCTTTTGAACAGACGGAGTTCGATAAAATTCCCAGGAAATATCAAGAAGAATTCTCCTTGATTCCATTGCTATTTGAAAATGACAAAAATATAAAATATCGAGAAAGATTCTCAAGCTTCCTAACTTTGCCATAATTCCATTTTAAGGCCGCCGGATAAGATAAAATTCCTTTACTGTTCCGGGAAATATCAGATGAGATTCTCAAGCTTCCTTCCCTTGCATTAATCCCATTTGAAGGTCGACTTTTCTGCTTATTGATTTTCGACAAAGACTTTCTATTGTTCTCCTTCCGAAGTCTTCTTCCTGGTCTCCTTCCTGTTCTTCTCCTACTCACAATAGAGCATTTTCCCCCCGTCTCCTTGGCCGCAAATGTCGTCCATTTGGTGGGAATTAAATTCTCTATAAATCAATTCTCCAACCATCGGGACAAAGCAGCCATAAAAAAGTAAAATTCCTTTTATCTCTGACCTCTCGCGTTGGACAACTGCCATTATCGGTTGGCGATAACTACAATCAACTGATGGCGTCCACAGACAACCAACAACAACATCGATACCCAAAACACAAGTGCGTTTAATGTCCTCCCAGTTTTGGGTGAGCCTAGTCAGCGGCCCGTGGGGCCATAAACTACAGGCGGCCCGGTCCGGCGATGTTTTATGACCGCCGAACAGGAGAGGAAACACTTTTCGGTCTTCCGAAGAGGCCCATGAATGTCGGTGGCTCTTAAAATTTCCGTTTAACGTCTTTTAATTAAATTTTATTGAATTATTTTGCCAAAAAAAGTCGCCGCTGCTCTGTAATTGCTTTGCGTGCCTGCCATTAAGAATTTTTGACCGGGAAACCCAACTGTTATTGGAAAATCATTAATGCGACAATTACGACATTTTTAATTGCTTTCAATGGGCAGTCGCCTGCCCCTCGCCCGCCTCTTGGCCATATTCGGGGGGGTCTCTCTCTGTTTTGCTGGCCGAGTAATTCCCGGGCAATTAAAAATGTGTTATGAAATCGGCACGGACAGAAAGTTCGTCTGCCAAAATAAAAGACGGTTGAAATTAACTGCCCGAAGACATGGAATGGTTCTAGTTTCCCAACAGCACGAAGGATCCTTCGCCTTCAATTAGTCGCGTGTTGAAGAGGAAATCGCGCGGCGCCGGCAAAAAAAAAAAAAAAAAAATACCATGTCCTGGTCAGGCGGCCGAGTAGCCCGGCGACCGCCTGCGGCGTCAGAAGTTGGTGGAAATTTCATTAAATTTTCATTTCTAATTTTCCAAATGGATTAACGCCAAAAAGATGCTGATATCTTTCATCATAATTAGCAGGCAGCAGCGCGCCCACGACCGACCCACACACACACACACACACACCATTTGACAGGCCATCGTCCAGTGGCCTGACGACGACCTTGAGTTCTTGAGGCCAACTGATTTTGTGGCTCAGACGATGGCTCAATTATGCTCACCGAAATTCGTTTTGGTCTTTCAGTTGAGATTTTGCAATTTCAGGAATTCATTTTGGACTTCGTCAAAGCAAAGCAAATTTTGTGTTTATTCTCGGGCAGCCTTTAAGCTTTGTTTAATTGAAATCCACTCCTTCCGTCTCTGGCGTCAGACGGTCAGTCAAGTGGATGACCCTCGGCAGGACAAAGTTGACAGGGAGAATTTCCTGGTTGAAAACTCGAAATGAACTCATTCCGAGTCGAGCCGATGAAGTCAACCGCTGATGTTGGCTAAAATTACAAAATACTGTCACGTATGTTGCTTTTTAGAATGTTGCTCTCTTTCTGTTCCCCTTGAAGTGGTTTTGCGACCAAGAAAATACCAAGGAAATTTCGCTTTCGCCTTTCCCTTCGTGGGCGCCGGGGACGCCGGTCGACGTCTATAAATTTGGGTCAAAAACTTGAATTCAAACCGAGTGGCAGTGGCAATGGCGTTGGTATTTTCAGGAAAAACCAAAGAACACAAAATACAAATAAATTAGATGCACTCACACACGCACTAGAGAATCTACGAAAAGACAGTCACTGGGATATTTCGGAAGGACCCTTGGAAACATGCAAACTTGGCAACCGAATGGCTAACTCAGCGCGCCCCTCGCCCCGTGTGCTTTCTTGTTTCGAAAAGGAAATTTCCTAATTCCAAAGTTTTGCACGCATTAACCTAGAAAATCTGCAGGGCAAAGACTTTCCCCGGCTGCCAAGCGTCCCAGCCACTTGAAAGATCCCCGCTCTCCAGCCCAAAAAAAGATATAGGCAGCTCACTTGACTCGCATGGTGCATTTGTACGAATAATTTGGGTCACGAACCGTCGTCGAGGGCGAGCAGCAGGCAGCCTAAGACGGCCGGATTGGCTCGGCCTGGCAATGCTGCGTATACGCAATCCCCTCGTGAGCTGGCCCAGTCACCGTTGCCGGCTTAAAGACGCTAAAGACCCCCACAAAATCCACACACATGTGTGTGTGTGTGTGTACGCGTGTGTGTTTAGGCTTTAGCCCCGATATGCAAGTCTGCTGCTCTTTCTGAGAGCAACGAAAGAATAACAGCAAATACCACAGCCGGGGAGCTGGACAGATGGACAGAAAGAGTTGAGAGTGCCGAATCGAAATGTCACCATGGACACAAGGGCTGGGATGAGTTCCTCCACGCGGGGCTCACTCACCAAATTAGGTTGTGGCTGCGGCTGGCCGGCCTTCCTGGTCCGCCTTGTGGTGCTTTCTATTTGAGGTATTTCCATGCCCGGCGGCCAGCCGCCCGCCCGCCCCCGCCTCTGACCAAGTTCAAAATCAAGTCTTCTCGGCTGCCATTCCTGGGGCGCGCGCTCCCTCGCTGCATTCCCGGGCATCAGGCAAATAGTTTAGCCAACATGCATGTCAAGGAATTGTAAGGATATATGCTCGTATATGGTTGTATTTTTTTTGTGGGGCCTTTCAAAATTTCGGTGGAAGGGAAAAAATTCATAAGATTTTCGTATTCCTTTCAAGTGAATGAATTTGAATGGCAACGGCAACCGCAGGCGGTCTGGCGGGGAAACAAGAAAAGGAAACCCAAATGCAAACTGCAAGGACAATAAATTCGCGCAACAAAGCGGTTGCCCAGGCAAATGCATAATATTTTTTTTTCTGAGTTATATTTAAAATGCATTAAGGCGGAGCTTAATGTCGGTGAAATTTCTCTATGCAAATTGAGCAAATGTTGGAAGCTGTTTCCTCGTGCCGAGCGACCCCTTTTGCTTGGGTGGCCCTTTAAGTGAGTAAAAAGAACAAACAAGAAAAAGAAGGGAAACAAAAACTCCACTCGATTTCCAAGTTGTAATGAAGTTTCGATATACAAATCAATAAGTGCCCCGTTGGCCACTTGCGAGCCGAGCACGAGGGCCACAGTCAAGGGTCTCTGGCTGCTCTGGGCAAACTTTTTAGACTCACTTTATTTCTACTGATTTGAGGCAGGCAGCCAGGCAGGCCGGCAGGTCGGTTGACCAGGGCTCCTTGTCTGTCGTCTGTCGTCTGTTGGCTGTTGTGTGTGTGTCGTTTGTCGAGGAAGCGGAAGGCGCAGTGGATGGAAAAGTGCAAAACCATAAAATATCCAAACTGAACCGCATAGCCAAGGAAAAGTTAATGATGTCACTTCCACTTGCCACTGGCGAAGCTGCAAGCTCCACACACACACACACATCCGCAGGGAACTTGGCCAACCGATGAAGCGGCAGGCCAGACCGGGCCAGAACTTTCGGCGGAGAACCAAAAACCACACACTGTGGTGGTTGGCCGCCGCTCGTCGGAGAGAGAGTGTGAAAAATACAAAAGTATTAAATTATTGTCGAGGATACCAAGCCGGTTGGTTGGGCAGCAAGGACACCGTTGGCCATTAGAAATTGGGTAGATGGTTTTAATTTCGGGTTCAATCTCTTGCCTTCGATCTTTAGTTTTGGCCAACGGGTTTGTTGATTTTCATTTGCCCCGGCTTGACTCTCAATTGATTTCTCGCCATCTATAAATTTTCAAAGATACCCAAAGCAGATAGTTTATGGCACCAAAATTCTTTAAAGGGAAGAAAAACCTTCAAGGGGAGAGAAATATTAAACCTTTTAAGTAGAAATAAATCTGAGAATAACAATTTTTTAAGCTCTTTCTCTCTTTTGGGATCCTTTTTCGGAGCTGCCTTCTGTACCCTTAAAAGAGCAACCGCAAAATCGACGACCAGCACTTTGGCTAAGTACGCTAATCCAGAAACAATTACATTACTCAAACCCGTCGAAGGGGGAAAACGGGAGGCTGTCTGGGAAAAAAGGCAGACAATAATCGAGCAACGCACTTAACCAAATTTTGAGCAATTAAATCTTTAAATCCAGCAAAGCAACTTTGCTCCCTCGCAGCTTGTCGATTTCTTCTTCTCGTGGGCCGCCGAAATGGGCGACTGTACTAATTATAAAACGGATGCGACAACCCTGAGACCCACGGTACCCCGTTGGGCCGGAAGGACGTAGGGGACTGGGAACCTTCTCTTGGCAAAGCTAAAAAGACAGATAAATGTGCGGGTCCCCGCGAAGAATAACAGTATTTTGCATAATTGTTGACCCAGAAAGTGCGGCAGGGGGGCGGGCGGCTGAAGGACCACGCGAAATGGCAAAACAAAAAGGCAACAGGGAATGTAATTTCGTCCGCCAGGAAAATTTCTTCCACTTTTTCACCATTTCTGCTTTTTTTTTTTTGTCCTTCCCTCTTTCGCTGGCCCGGCCACTGATTTGTAATTAGGAAACTGGAACCGCCAACTGTCGCCTCGTCGGCCGCCATGCCCCATTTGCAGGCCAGTCGCCGCCGTCCACCAGGAGCGGTCATTTAAATGGCCCGACTGGCCGACTGGCTAAGTGAGCTGGCCATCTGGCTGGCCGGCCTGGCGGGGGGAATTAAATAAATGAAAAGTCCTAGACGAAAAGTGTGAAGAGCCGACGCCTTGCCGCATTCCCAGCGGCTCTTTAAAGGCCTGACAGTGAAATGCGAGCGTCGCCTTCTGCCCCATCGCCCCGGTTTCAAGGATTCTGTTACCTATCATAAATTTGCCACAACAACTGCAATTCTGGCTTGCTGGCTGTCTTGCTGGGGAAAGTTGGCTGTAGTTTGGCCACGCAAAGTTTATTAAAAATTTAAATTCAGTTTTCATAAATTTCCCTTTGGGCCACGAGAGGTTACTTTTGGGTCTTCCAAGAATCCGAACAATCTGCGCGCACAAGGAAATGGCCAAAAATTGAAATTATTTCTTGTCCGGCGTGTCGCCGTTTTGTGCTTCCGCTGTCAGCCCTTT
This sequence comes from Lissocephala sabroskyi, assembly GCA_037075105.1. Taxonomy (NCBI): domain Eukaryota; kingdom Metazoa; phylum Arthropoda; class Insecta; order Diptera; family Drosophilidae; genus Lissocephala; species Lissocephala sabroskyi. Next base: position 13,051 of record JBAMCP010000260.1, read on the forward strand.
TCCCGCAGCCTTAATGGCCCAAAACTTTAAGCCCTTTGCCATTGATGGAAGAAGCATAAATATATGCTTCCTGCCGTTATAAACATTCATCGGGTGGTCCTTTTTTCGGCATTTCAACCAGGAAGTTGGCTCCTCTCATTTGCATTTCTGATGCTCCGATCGGTGGGGTTTCTTAAAGCTTCTTTAAGGAGTTCTTGTCATCCTATTAAAATAAATTTGGCCCATCAAATTGACCAACTGAATGGGGAACAAAAATGGCAACGAGAAATCAGTGAATGGAAATCCTTGTCGGTCATAAAATCGCTTTTGAGGGAATTTTACACATAATCCTTTGCAAACACAAATCCCCTTTCAACCGCACGGCTTTGATTTTGATTCCAAAGCTTTGCCTCCTGCGACCAAAAAGTTTCCCTCGCTCTCTCCCTCTCTCTCTCTGGCTTTCGGTTTCTCTGAAAAGAGTTTTTGTTGTTTGTGCCGACTGCCTTTCAAACTTGAGCCGGGGATGCACATTAGCCTCCTCCAACCACCCACAACCGCCTTGCGGGCACGCCTATAATGGGAACCATAGAAGGCGAGGGCGTCAGCCAAAGTCACACGTTCAGGCGGAGGCACTCGGAAGTCAGATTTTTAGTGTGCGAGCACAGAAAATGGCAATAATGAAATAAAAATGTGAATGCACTTTGAGTTTCCTTGTTAGTTTGACCCTGTTACGGGGCATAAGTTGCCGGGCCTCTTAGCCTCTCAGCCACCTCTGCGGCAGGGCACGCATAGCAGGGGAACGAGATAAAAGTCCAACATTCTTGGCAGGTTTTGCCCTCAGCTTGTCACCTTCCGCTCCTTGAATGCGCACTCATTAGTTCTCATTTACAGAAAAGGAAGAGGGACTTTTGTGGCGTGCGCGAGACTTGCGAATCAACTGACAAGTGGAATATTCCCACGGCATAACTTTAATTAATCAAGATTCCCTCACCAGGCAACCTTATCCAATTTGCAGTTGAAATTTCGTGCGATTTGATCGCTCCAACTGTCTGGCAGCCTGTCCATCTGTTGGTGTTCTACGAAAACCTTTCACAAATCTTATTGGAGCAGAGTTGCCATCTAAACAAAACATTTATGTGGCTCGGGGTAGTCTACTAATATTTTATTTGCCCTTTCGTTGATCTCTTTGCTGATTTGCTTGTTTGTCCAACGATTTCTAAAAAAATTCTTAGCTTGTCAGCAATTTTCCATAAATTGCCGATTTCTAAGAAGAAATGCAACCCTGCGTTTTTATTATCGGCTGACGCTGACGTGCAGCTCCGATTTGTTTGTATTATTGCGCATTTGCGACTGCCTGGTCGCCGTTTTTTTTTCTTCATTCGATCGGAAAGTTGAGCTCAGTCTTCGAAATGTCGAGGTGAGTTTCGCATGGTGATCGCTGGCAAATTAAACATTCTGTGTGCTCTTCAAGAAAATCAATTGACAGGAATTGGGACTTCGACACGGGCGTTGATGTCGTCTTGAGTTGCCTCACAATCTCGTGTGCGGACCTCGTGGAATTCGAAGAGGATGCTGCCATTGTCCAAAAACAATTTGTGGACGCCATGTCCCAGCAGCATGAATACTTCCGGCGTATCTTAGGTGGCGGTTCCCTGGTCACTGCCTTCAGGGATGGCATGGGCTACTACCAATTGGACCATCTCGAAGCCCATGTGCTCATCGACTGCGGCACCATGATAAAACCCGTCGCCGCCCCGCGTAACTCCGGCTTTGTGTTCCTCCAGTGTCTAAGCGACAATATCGACGTTCCTTGGCTTGTGAAGGAAGATGGCGTTAACTACATTGATCACGACCAGTTGCATTATTGGTTCGCCAGCAGCATCAAAAAATGCCTTTTGCAATTGGTCACGATCAAGTGCCGCCAGCGTAATTACTACCTGGAATACACTGGTCACAGTTATGGATTGACCCATTCCATGGTGGCCAAGCAGAAGGGCAACACGCTACATCAGATTTTGTTTGATTTCGTGCCTTCGTTTGGGTTCAATGTGGCCGACTGGCCCTTGCCGGACATTGATCCGCCGCACGACTGCTCCTTTTGGCTGGCCGTGGCCACCAAGTTCTGGGATCCTTATAAGAACAGCGACTGCCGTTCGTTCTTTGTGTGGTCCAAGCTCTACGAGGCCGATGCGCTGCGGGACACGGAGAACCTGAAGGACTGCTACCGTCTGCTTAAGACCATGAATCTGGTCAGCGAGGAGCAGCAAATGCTGGACTACCAACTACGTGCCATGTTCCACCGAGAGTGGCTCAGGGGCGGCATCGATTGGGACATGGAAGCCGTCGCGTTGTTTATGATTGTAAGAGGCTTTCGGTAGGAGTTTCTTGGGGTTCCTTTAATCTTGAACATTTGTAGATGCTGGAGAAGTTGTGGCTCAATCTGAAGGAGGAGAAGCCGCCGTATCTCTGGTCGAGTGGCTTGGGCAGCACCTACAGCACCAGCAAGCAAAGTCTCAAGAACCTGACCCACCTCGTGAAGCTTCTCCTTTCCACAATCAAGGCCCGCTATGACGAGGGCTGGCTGTATTTCAGCGATATGACTGCAGTGTTTGGAGTTTTCAAGAATTAATTTGAAGCGGAGCGCAATCGATACTTTTAAAGGGGAACAGGCGGCCTTTCTCGGTTTCCAATCAAATCCGCCGGCGGGCATAAAAAATAAAAGTTTACACACACAAAAAGGTAAACAAAAACGCTGTCCATGTTTACTTTCCTTCGGTTTCCAAAGTTCCACTGAATTGAGCGCCTGAATGAACAGACCCGCCGCCCCAGACCAGCGGAGGTGTTCGATGACAAAATGGGACTCTTTTGATGTCAGCCGAGGAGGGAGGGTCCATTTAGATTCGTCAGCATCTCCACACATTGCCCCGTCGTCGGCGTTCGTCATCGCTCAGACTCATTTAATTTCAACTTTTTAATGCAATTGAAAGTTGGCCTTTGATAAATTTCCCACCTGCCGGCGGACAATGAAATTAATGCTGGCTTTTTTTTTGCCCACCAAGAGCGAACGATGTGGGGGAGGCATTTCGTCTACCAATTAATATCGTTGGCCATAAATTGGAAACTCTGTGTGTTGTCCTTTTGTCAGCGCAATCGATTAAGCAGACATATTCCCCGGAATGTCCTTTAATGATATTGCGGACATGGCCTTCCAAATTGTCAATAATTGCCGGGAATTACAACCGACCTACTTACCCAAACACAGCCCCCGGCGAGAGCCATAAATTTAGAGTCCTTTTAAAAAAATATATCGCCGCTACAGTCAACCAAGCACAATCTGTCGTCCAAAAAATATTCAATGCCTTGTTTGGTGTTCTACGAAAATGAACAAGGACGTTGATAAGATTGTAAAATGTCCGCACAATCCCAGCCATCTGGTGCTGGCCTGCCACCTGGAGCACCACGTGGAGCGCTGCCTGTCGAAGCCTTACATCCACCGAGAAGAGAAATACCCCAAGGCCTCGCGCCGGGCGATCACCGACGAGGAGAAAATGAACAGTATCATGAAGATTTTGCCTTTGATGTGGCGCTCGGATTTGTCCACGGAAAGTGAGCCGTTCCAGTTGCTGGGCGGTCCGCCCGGTGGTCCGTTTCGTTTAGAAGCCAAGCAACTCGACTGCCCGGAAAATGTCCAAGAAATCGAGAACTTTCCTATGTTCCGCGAGTTTACATATTTCGAGGAACTGGACGTGCAGCTGCAGGAGTCCATTATAAAAGGCCTGGACTCCACAGCTGCGGACTTCTTGCCCACGGTAACGCCGCCCCTGGCCGATGTCTACATGACCAAGGACACCACTCGCAAGCTCTTTCAGCATGGAATTGCTGACAAGGCTGTCAAGTTCCCTTTACCAGAGCTGGTCTTGAATACTGTGGCCGAGAGCCTGACCACGTCTCTGAACTCCATCTCCTCGGACGGCTACGGCACTGTGGTTGGCCGTGGCTTCGGCCTGATTGTTATGGCCATTGCCATTTCCGATCAAACCAGCACTTTGATGGCCTATGGGGCCGGCCAGATCGTCCTGCGTCGGCCAATTATCGACGCCGTGCCGGTGATGACCAAATGGGTCCTGGAAAATATGATCGTGGGCTTTACCTCCAACGAGATCTCGCGCGAGGCTTTGTGCGAGGCAATCATTCAGGCTCTGAGGGCAAATGTGATTGCCCCGCTGCCCGGGGAGCCGATGGGGGTTCCCATTTCGCCTGTTGGGGAAGGGGATGCCGGGGAAGGGGAGGGCGAGAGTGAAGAGTGTCCTTCGGCTGAAAATCCCTTAAGTATTAGCGAGATTTCATCGGCTGCTGACGAATCAATTGATTGCCCGGTTCCCATTGAAAAAGATATGTAATTTTCGTATTTATTTTATTTAATGCAATAAATTTCTCAGTTAAAGTTTCACATAGTTTGGTTTTCCTTTCCGTTATAAGTAGTTTTTTGTTTTTTCTTTTTTTCTGTGGTTTTAATTCTCTTAACGATAATTTCGCTATATGTTATACATAAGTAAATATATTGTTATTAAAATGTATCGGGGTTTATCGGGCATAAATTCAATTATTTACACATAGTCTGGCAGTTCGGTCGCATTTAAGCCACTTGCCAAAAAAATCCAATTGTTCATTTGCCTAATTTCAATTGGGTTTTTTTCCGTTTTGTTGATTCCATTAGCATTACCGGTAATCGTAATCATAATCGTTATTCTTACATTCAATGAGACAAACACTCGAAGAGCTTAGAGTTCTGTATTTTGATTTTAAATTTCCATTGTGAGACTAATGAGACTTACGGCTAATTTAGAGAGACTTCGGGGCAGTTTAAGTATGTTTGCTTGGGGCAGTGGGCAGGGTGTTTCGGGTTGACCGCAACACGAATTGAATGTGTTAAATTTCCCACCCGGGTTTTTTTTGCATTGCAAAAGGAAAAAACGAAATCTCGGCCGTGCTGACCGCAGATTTTCCGCCCGCCCCCCGACTCATTTTGCTTACGGCTTTCCCATGTTTGCTCACGTGTTTGCGGTTAATTTTATTAATCACTCAAAGGCCTTCGCCGTCATAAATGCAACGCGTTCTGCTGTCAAACTTAATTACACAGAACACCGGCGCGTCCCTGGCCTGAGGGGCGTGGCCTGCGAGGCTTTAATTTTGCATTTTTCAGCCATGTTTGGTTGCATAATTAATGCCTTGTCGATAATTCGCCATTTTGTTTGTGTGCGCAACACGAAAAGCGTCTGAACGGGCGGGCTAACTCCCCTGATGGAATTTATATAATTTTTTTTTTCCCAGGGATGATTAAAATATTGATTGGGAGGAAAGGAATTCTAGGGGAACGGCTGGGAGAGGATTTCTTAGATAATTTATTCTCTATTTTTGTTAAATGCAATTGGAGTTATATTTTTAATTATTCCATATTTGGTAGTGATGGCAACTCTATCGATTTAAATGTACATTAACAATTTGTAGCGAATTTTTCTGCGATTTGCTGATATTTACAAGTTTTCGTGTATACAAAAAAAAAACTCGAGTTTCTTAAAATGTAGCGATTGAAATGGAAACGAAGCGATTTGCATGCGACGCAACCCTGCAGGGCGAACAGAGTTGCCTTCCATACGAAAACCACCAAAAAGAATGCGAATGTAAATAAAATTCCCAATGAAAAACTAAATCACCATAAAAATATTTGCAGTTTTTGCCCAAGAAAATCAACCAGATTTTTCTCCATTCGTCATGCGGGTGGGTGGGGATTGCAGAATTATTTTCGTTGGTTGGGCAACAGCTCTAAATTGCCATGCAAATCGTCCCCGCCCCCTGCTGGTGGTTTATCAACAAAAATTTGTGATTTAGTTGCTAGAATTTCGGCAGTTTTGGAATATTTCAGAGTGACCAGCATTTTTCGATTTGCTTGGCGCACATAAATGCAAAAATCCTTACAGTTTATGATGCATTTATGTAAAAATTTCGTTACTCGCTTTTCCCATTTCAAATTTTCCCCATATGACTAGCGATTTTTAGGACTATTTTGCTTAGAGCTTTTCTATCTTACAATAATTTGGTTTTTCATTTTACTCGTATTTGTATTTATTTTGATGGGGGAAAACTTGGCCGTCTCTCTCTCTAAACGATTTGCAATTTTTTTCCTTCCTTTTATTTCATACTAGATAAAATCATTTAGCTTACAACATGCGCTCTCGAGTATTTTGGGTTTTATGGATCCATTGGAGTATAATAGTTTTTAGATTTCTTCCTTCTTTTTTGGTTTATGTACTTTTGTTTTCGGTTGGCAGAGTTTTTTTCCGTTTTCGGGAGCAGGAAAACCGGCAATTGGCCTCTTTCCTTACCCGTTCAGTTCTTTGGTGCTGTCAGCCTGCACCCGTCATGTCCGATGGCCGTGGCCCAGGAAAATTACACCCAAGAACAGGATCAGAATGCAGAGAGTGTAGGCCCGCGTGATGGGAGCCGCAGAGGTCACCGCCGAGGCCGACGATTCGCCTGTCAAAAAAGAGCAAAATAAGACGATCTAAGCATAAACGGGCGGGGGGCGTGGCTCTTACCATTTATTATGTTGAGCGTCACCGTCGCACTGGGACTGTTCGACGGGCTACATGTGTAGTTGCCAGTGTCGCGCTTCTTGGCCGACTCGATGATTAATGAACCGATCTAAAAAAAACAAAAATACAAGCCAAGTTTGGTTAAGGTTTTGTCACGTTGTTGGCATTTTAAAATGAAGTGTAATTAAATTAAAATGCTAACCACCAGAGAGCCATTTGTACGAGTCAAACTCACCGTGCTCTGTCCGTCGCCGCTGGCCTCCGGCAAATTGGGATCCAATTGCGTGCGATGGCGTCGCGAATCGGCGGCCAGTTGCTCCGTTCCGTGGTACCACATTATGAAAGTGGGCGGCTCCAAAGCTCCCCGCACAATGCAACGCAAGACAACATTGCTGCCCGCCTTCACATAGCGATCCGGTTCTCCCAGGATTTCGGTGCGAGGAACTGCAAAAAAACAGGGGACACCATGATGATGATGAAATTAGGGAAATGAAAGTCCTTGTCTCGCCGGCTGCTATGAAATTGTGTCATCCGCGTTAATCTATTGAATTAACAGCTACCAGTCACGTAGCGCACGTAAATCCAGCCACCTTTCCTGGCCAGGCCAGGGCAATGGGGCGACATTCAAGAAAATCCACTTTTCAATTTTTCACTTACACAATCCCGCTGGGCGCTGTTAGATGACAGCGCGGAAGGGGATCAGGCGGGCGGCCTGCGTATGCATAACGAAGTCGGGGAGGCCGCTGTCAGTTTCAAGTTTGCTTAGAAAAATGAAGGCTCTAGGTAAACAAGCCGGCGACAGGCAGATACTCTTTTTTCGTAGTTCCACGTGGCAGCCGCAAAGACTTCGTTAGGGACGGCGCCGTGGGAAACTTTATAGAAAACGTGAGAAATGTTGGCGCATACATTTTAGTTTGCCAGGACCTTTTCCTTTGCCAAACTAAATATACATAACGCACACGTCCTGTGTCCGCCCTCCCATCCCGCTCAGTTGAGCTTTCATTCGGTTAAGCGACGTGCGCGCTTTGAAATTCGACAAAATCACGTAGACTTCGTGTGTTTCCCCACCTTGGCACACTCACTAAAAAAATGTAGATATGTGCAAAATGAGTGCGCTGAGAATTCGCACAAAATGGCCAAGCGCGTGCCCCGCCCGCCATCCACGGCTGCTTCGGTTTTGACACCAAACTGTGTCAGCTTGTCAAAATCGTGGTGGTGTTGTTGGTGTGCCTGCTCGACTGGAGATGCATCCCCGTCACGGCTGCCATGTGACCTGGCCCACAGCTGCCCTGCGGGGGTTACGTTTCATCTGGGAAACGCTCACCTAATTGGCAATGCTTATGTTGAATGGGGAGTGAAATTTTTACCCAACCACTTTGTGTTTATGGACGACGATTGTCGGAGAACTAAATGAAGTGTGTTGCTAACAGAGAACAGAAAAACTGGGTTAGGTTGGGGACAACATTCATTTGGAAAGTGCATACGGCGTTGAAGATTTTCTTTTTTGGGAAAAAAAACTTCATTTCTCTCCTGGCCATTCAATTAATTGAGTTTATGGCCAAAAGCTTTTAGGGAAATTAGTTTAATTTGAAATGAATGCAGGCCACCGTGCAGATTACAGCGGCGAAAAACATCACAGGCCCAAACTGTCCCCGCCGCGCTTCTCTCACTTTTGATAGCGCGAGATAAAGATCCTCGTCGGGAGGGCAGAAAGAAATAAATGTTGGCTTTCAGCAGACAAGATTAGCAGCAAATTAAATCAGCAGGAGGAAGCGTCGTCCAAAATCAGACAAAATCTTGCAAATGAATATAAAAAGGCCCCCCAACGGCAAAGGCCGCTGGCGGGGCGGCCAAATCTCATAAAAGCAAATCTAGTTTGGCGTTCAATGATGCAGAAAGAAATCACAAACACAGCCGTCCACCATCCACAAAGGGATACACTCGCATATATATTCAGTCAGATCGGTGGACATAGGGATTGGGGAATGGGAACGGCAGTGGGACGAGTTGGGTTCTCCTAAAGTTCTAAATCAAGAAGCCTTACGATTTATACGATTTATATATCCCGCCACATTTAATTAGCTTTTTTAAAACAATTTCTTTTTTTTACAGAAAGTTCCAAGGAATTAAAACGATTCCCAGATGCCTTAAAATGTGAAACTTTCGTGAGGTGAGTCCTAAACTTTTATATTTAAAACGAAATAGATTTTTGCCCTGATTAGTTGCTTTTTTATTCGATTATTCGACTTATTCCTATTTGCATTCAATTCGCGGAATTCAATGCCCAAGGTTGCATTTTTCTGTGATCGCTGACAGGTCAGAGTTGCCGCAATCTTTCCTCTTTGTTTTTCTTACAATTTCCTATTATTTTCTGGGAAATTCTTACATTTTTTTCAAGCCTACTAGCCATAAAATTCATGCCCTGTTTGATTTATCTGTTCCACTGTGCGTGTGCCGTGTTTCTCTGGCAAAGTGTGAAGAGTCCCGAGGTCGACCAAAAACTCAAGCAAATGAAGCAAACAAAAACCAAACAAACTGACATTTTAGCCAACCAACAAAGCAGCAATTGCCCCCGCTCTGTCCTGCCATCTTTCCATTGCCCCAACAGACTGATTGGCATAACAAATTGACCGAAAACTACGAGCCCATTACACCCGAGGCAGACGAAATCAAACCCACCGGACCAGTTGACGGCCAGCGGCCTCCTTAAATAATTAACATTCTGGAGAGGATCGAGGGGCGGCAACGACGCCACTGGCGACGGCAACTGGTAGCAACTAAGGGGAGACACGTGTTCATTGTTGCAGGCCAACATGCAAAGGGAGTTTCCTCCTCCGAAAGGAGAAAAAAACAGAGAAAACGAACCGATGCAATAAATACAAATTACATGGCAGGACGAACCGAACACCCGGACACGCGCAGAGCAGCAGCAGCAACAATGGGTAAATAGGTGCTGGCGATAATGGTTATGGGGACAGGCGGATACGCACATCCTTTTTGGCCAATTCAACAAACAAAAGGCAGATGGCGGGCGGCGGCGGTGGCTCCTGCCAGCATTGCCAAATGGCTGCGAATAATGGCTCGGCAGCGTAGAGCGAAAGACCAGGAAATTCATATAAAATACGCCGGGGCTGGTTTGAGATCCGCTTGAGAAGCGAGTGAAAGAAATGGGCCCCCATTGGGCTGCTGACTACAAACCAAAAAAAAAAAAGAAATGGCCAAAATCCGAATCTATTGTAAGCCATCTAGCGCCAGCGGCGGCCTCTATGGTTATGGCCAATGGGTGTGAGAGTGGGTGGGGCTCCAAATCGCATGAATAGAAAATCCTTTATGCCTTAACTTGTCGTTAGATTAACGCAAATGCGGCCGCGCATACGAAAAACGAGATGTGTGGGGAGGGAGCAGCCTGGCAGCTGTGAATTTGGCACGATTTTCACTGCCTCCCCGCCGACGCCTGTACCTGTTGGGGGGCCTGGTAAACACGACAATGGGCGAGGGAAGAGCCCGTTGAGTGTCGTTCTCTTCAAAAATCACACACACACAGCCGCATGTGTGTGTGTGTTTAGCATACAAATTAGCTCAACCGGAAATGCGAAAATCACTTTTGGCATCGCATTATCCAGTCGCCCGGGCCGGCTGCCAGCCGCTGTTGTCTCTCGGCTGGCACTTGCGTCTTGACGATTTCGACGGCAACAAAGAAAATTCAATTTGTTGCCCAAAATGCAAATTACTTTGGGCCCCATCAGTCCGTCGTCTGGTGGCAAAATATGAGCTCATTTCTCTAGGCAACGCAGCCAGCGAAGCTGCCCCAATCAACTGGTCATTGAGAGGCTTCCTTTCGACTTTCTATCCATTTTATGATAACACATTCCCATATCAATTATAAACAAGACAAATTCCATTTAACCCACACCAGCTGTCAGGCTGGCAGAAGGTCTAGTTTCGTCTAAAATTTAATTAACTTTTGCTTGAAGCCCAAGAGCCTTTCTCCTCGGCAAAGGGTGGCCAAGTGGTTTCAAAAAAAAGAAACGCATACAAAAGTTTTCTCGTTAAAAAACTTGCAGCAGACAAATTTTCTTTGTGGCGGTCAAAAAAAAAAAGAAAAAGAGTTGCCAGTTCTCCTCTGTCCGTTGACCAGCCACAATTTCAATGCAATTTAGTGAGTAATTTCAAATGCAACAACCGCATGAAACATGCAAAGATCTCGTCCAGCATTCACATGTCGGTCGGTCGACCAAAGACGTGCGGTTCAGCAGGGAAGTGGGTCCAAACTTTTTGCATATCTCGCCACGCTTGACCTTTACTGGGTGGTGGTGGCCTTAATTGAGGCTGGGACTTACCAACAACTTGCAGCTGGACACGCGCGCTGACTTTGGGCTCCGTGGAGACCTGGCATTCGTAGGTGCCGGCGTCTCGGGCCTGAACGTATTTGATTTGCAGGGTCCAGTATTTTTCCGGTTGCTTGAGAGCCAAAAAACGCTGGTCCGCAATGAACACGGCTCTGGAAATATAAAGAAAAGAGAGAAGTTCTTTATTCCTTGGCTAGTCCGATTTAAATTAGCGGGCGGGCGAATCCCATTTAGTTGCCGGCTAATTGCCACTCAAAAGTCACTTAAACCCACTTAACCGGCGGCATTTAAATGGTCGTCCTCGCCGCCGCCCAACAAAGTTTGCTCATGCAAATCCTGGAGGACGAGTGGGGGAGCAGCCAAACTTCCATAAAATAAGTTGCATTTAATGTCATTGTTGCAATATTTTCGTATATCCTTGTGATTTCGTTGCTGCTGCAGCCGCTTCCGCGTCGCAATCCGAGCTTTCTCCCTGCTTATTATGCTTTCTACTCGTGACTTTCTCTTCCTTCTCCCCGGCCCACGTTCTCTTCCTCCCTTTGGCCTCTGGGGTCGTAACAAGTTTTGATGCTAAACCCCGAGATTAGACCCTTGCGTTTTGCACTCATAAAATCTAGAATTTTATGACTTTTGCCGTCTTCCTTTTTGCGTTCTTCCCTTCGCATGGGGGACCGCCCGGTCTCATATATTTTATCTCAAGATTTTGTAGTTACTTTATAATTTTGCGTTTGGTTTTTAAAGTTTCGCATGGCCACTTCTCCCCGAAAAATTCAATTCCCACATTAGCTCATCTTTCATTCGGACGTAGGATAAATTTATGTCTTGCTTGGGCTTCCATTAGTCATTTGGGCGGAGGGAAGGTGTGGCCTGCCAGGTGTAAAAATACCAAAGAGTTACGAAGTAATTACCCATCTTTATGGCCAACATACTGACCACTATTTGTATCCTGCACCTTTCGCCCCGATTACACAACACAAAATCCAATCTTTTGTCGGCAGGGACAGTGGCTATAAATTCTAAAAACGGTGTCCTTTTCGGTCAAACAAAAGGGTGGCCGTGCACGTGACATTTATATGATAGTGTAAACACATCATTTGCGCTGCCCAAGTGCCCCGCTCCGCAGGCAGCGGAGGAAGCTGAAAGTTTTTGAAATCTATTCCCATTATGCCTGACAAGGCGACCAGCCCGAGCTTCTTCCAGCAAAATAAAGAAGGCAACTGTCTAGATAAATGTTACACACACACACGCGCGCGGAGAGACAATCAACTGGCAGCGCGGAAGTAGAAAACTGCCAGGCGACAGAGAGACACTTGCAGTTCGCTCTCTGATGCAGGAAGCAATCAGTAAAAGACAGTATCACCCAGCCAGATTTCAATGGCTCAGGCTGAGAGTTTGCCCGGCCACCGGCCAGCCAGTGGGCCAGCCACTCATTCATTCCAGGGCGGCCCCCAGTCAGCCATTCATCCGGCTGGCCATTCGCTGTCTCGGTCTTCTCGGTTGCATCTTATCTTATGTGAAAGGTTCATTGGTTTTAGTTTTCTATCAAAGTAATAAGCTGGAAACGTTTGCGCTCCCCACACAGCGACTCTAAACCGGAGACGGACTGGCTGCCACATACGGACAAAAGACCAACGTGAAACAGACAAGACAACATTCCCTTGGCCGGGAGACAATTTCGCTAAGGAAAGTTTTTCTCAGCGGGACGGGCACTGGCACACTTGCGTTTCCGCTTCGTGTGTCATAGTCCAGATTAAAATGCACAGGACACACAGTCGGCCACTTATGGCCCCGAAAAGAAGTTTGTGCTTTTAATTCATTTTATACTAAATTGTTTTCAATTCTCCTCAAATGCACTCCGTAAATGGCTAAGGAATCGAGTTGAATCGATCCCATCAGCTGGTCAAGAGCGATTACCTTTGAAACGAAAAGTATAATCAATTGAGGTCTTGTCACAAAAGGGGCTGCTTGCCGAAGGACCCCATTTGTGCAAGAGCTCTTCTCTTTATTGTTGAATTGGGATAACTGGAACAGACTTAATTTGGAATTTATTCGAGAATTTACACCGCCACCCAGCCGCACTCCAAAGGGAAAAACTTGGAACAAATTTATAGAAACATGGTTAAAAATAAGGGAACAGTTGTCCGCCCTTCTAAACGAAGCGGAAGGCGCAATGCATCGCTTGTTTTGGGCTGACCCGCATCACCTTCAAACGGTTCAAATTTGCGTTTAAGAAAATCTTAAAAGAATCTGTGAAAAACTCAGCGCCTGCCGGAATCCCAACCATCAATGGGCTGGCGTTATTCTGCAAAGTACGCAGCTCCACAATCTTGTGGACGACATTCTCGGTCAGGCTGAAGACGTCCAAGCAAAGAATCTCCAGCTCTGGGCATTGCAAAAGCAAGCCCTCCACATAGCCGGCATCCAGATAATAATCGCATTCCAAAATCTCTATGGTTTTCAAGCCACGGGGCAGCGAAAAGATCGCTCCCCTGTGGAACCAAAAGGTCAGCGACTTTAGCAAAGCGCAGCGTGTGAAATTGAAATGATTGTCCCTGGCAGTCAGCGGCTTACTCATGGCAATCAGAGTGATTGATTCCTGCTTGCTTGAAATCAAAAGCGACAGATTGGAAACGGCCAGCAAGGGGTTAAGCTCGGCTCCGCCCAGACCAAGTTCCTCCAGAGTTGTCATCTGCGAGAGCACAGAGAAGGCAGCCTGGAATCTATTGTGGGGAATCCGCAAGTGCCTGAGATTCCTGGCCTGCAAGAGGATTGGCCAATCGATATGGTTGCCGTAGATTTTGTCTGCCTTGAAGACCTCGAGGTTGGGGCAATTCCTAACCACTGCATTGAAAGCCCAGTCCGCTAGATAAACGACTTTGAACCGGTGCACCGACCATAAATGGTGGAGACCAACGCCCCGGCAGAGAACTTCCGGTGCCTGATCGTAGTGAACTTCCCACAGGTTGGGAAAGAACTGAGACAATCGTGGAATCGATTGAAAGTCAATGGAAGTCGATGTGGTGGCGAATTTCAAGGCAATGAACCTCACGCTTGGCATCTGCCTAAGTCCCACATTCCACAAAAGGTCCAGCTCCATGGCCAGCGAATAGAAGACCACATCACGGAAGTGGTCCTTCATGATCCACAAATAACGGGCCACATTTTCCGGGGCCACGAAAATCCGGACCAACTCTGTGACCACCAAGAGATTCTGGTGGGTATTTATCCAAAACTCCACACAGTAGTCCTTGACTGCCGGATCAAAGGCATTCGCTGCCATCTCCACCTGCTCCTCCAAGGACATGTTACGCAAAGCCAACTTTGTGTCGTCACACACACTCATTTTGCTAAGGCTAAAGGTTCGAGTTTGATTTCAAAATAACTAGGAAAAAATTTTAGTTCTACACGCTTTGGTAGTCAAAAGCAAAGTGATTTCGAGTTGGAATCGAATCGAAACGAGTCTGATATTTTTGACAGGCAACTCAGAGGGAATTATAATAATATCTCCAGATATTTTCCACTCCCAGTCTTGAGGGCTCCTTGTTAGCTACTTAAAAGTTACTCACCTGTCGACAGTGAGTATGTGGCCATCCCGCAATCGAATCCAGGATACCGACTTATTGCCCAGCTGTTTTACCTGCAAAAAAAAGGGTGTCAGTAAAAAACAATATTGAATGTCATAAGCACATCGGAGTGTGAGGTGTGAGGATGATTTCTCTTCTGCTGACAAACAGAAGTGGAGGACATGACTTGCCTTTCAGACTGTCACGCACCAGACGCACTTTCACCTTTGCTTTCCCCGAGTGAGGCTAGCATGCATGCCCCACACACAAACACCCACTCACATGCGATGCAAATGTATGTAGATTGAGACGAGGGGCCCTGATTAAATTTGGCACCTAGAAGGACATTCGGTTGTGCTATCTTTGTGCCTGCAGCTGTTTCAATTGGCTGCCCATCCAGCTACCTGATGGAGTCCCTGGCGGACGCCCCCGCACAGACAGACCGACATTAATGAACTTTTTCTTTATGGACAGCAGAGGGAGCGCCCTGAGTGTCCTTGTTGCTTTTGCTGCCTTGCCCAATTAGTTTGCCAAGGACGCCCGGAGATTGTTGACTCTGATTCAACATATCGATTGGCCCCAGCCCCGCCGGCCGCTCTTGGCCAGCCAATTTAGGGCATTAAAGGTCCCCGCCGTTCCCCCAGCAATCCGCAAAGGACTTGCTGCAGTTTTCAGTAAATTAAACTGACTGCCTAACAAATTGCCGACCCGAAACTAATTCCCCCCCGGCAACCCAAGGCAACATCCACTTGTTGGTGGCCCCACGCTGGCCAATGCGGTTGTCAATGCAACTGTCCGAGAGCCTCCAAGCCGCCAAGGGCTACAGCGAGAGAGACGAAGGGAGGGAAAGTAAATTACAATAGCCACACACATGCAATGAAACACTTGATAAACAAATCGGTAGACTCGGCTTCTGGTAGCCGCTGCAATCGCAGTACATTGAAATGTAATTAAACACCGAAATGAACATGAAACTTAACAGACCGACAAAACGACCCCACATGAACCGCATCGGCTGTTTTGGGCGCTGTGCGTGTAGTACATTTAATATTGGGGGCATCGGGTAAATTGAAATGCATTTTGGGGCGGACGGCGGGCTGGTCCATTGGATTTCCACATGGACTCGTCCAGAATCCATTAGGCCCATCGAGGCTGTCAGCATTTGTTTGTAATTCGGTTGTAGAAAAGGAGTCATTACAGCGGTCCCGGCCACTCAATTGAGTTCACTTCAACTTCCTTCAATGTGAGGCGAATCCGGTAGCCAATTTGAAAGGACAGCTGCCAGACGATGCCGGGCCAACCGTCTCGCGGCCCGGACACGGAAGAGCTGCCGGTCGTTTTTTGTGTTGGCCGCGGAGCCAGCGAAATTGAGTTGCCTTCAATTTCTTGGTCCTCGATTCGAGGAGTGGGCGTGGGGAGAGAATCGCTTTCTATATCCTCGCTGGTTCGTTGAAACTTTTGGATGACACTTAATTGACCATGACAACGAAAAATTAACATTGTTTCTGCTGGAAAATTACAACGACCCTCGCCGAATTCTCCTCCACCTCGTCGTCTCGTTTACATGGCATTCATTAAAGTATTTCCAAGGGAGATGGGAGGAGGAGAGTGTGGGAAATCCATACGATTAATGGCCACTTTGTGTGTCGAGGAATTTGAATTTGTCTGTCTCTTTTCGGCTGTTTTATTTTCGGGCGGCTATATTAATTATTTGGCTGGCTGTGTGTCTGCGCGTCGGCCTGGCAGCCGGCAAATTGGCCCGAAATTAAAGTCGTTGACACCAAAAATACACCAGCCCGGGAAAGCCAGCCAAGTGATTAGTCTGGCGATGCCAAGATCAAAGGCAGTTCCAAGTTGCCGAGTGACAAGCGAGCTTGTTCCAAAGTGGTTAAGGGCCAGGGAATTCCCAATGATTGCCAGGCTTAAGCAGATGAAATTAAAAGGCGGGAGGATCCTGGCCAAAGAGAAGGAATGACCGGCTGGGGTTTTGGAGCCTCAGACTCTGAAGAAACCAAACTGATTCTCGGTCATTTCTTCCCTCTTGTTTTTGCTGGGCAAATAATCTCTAGATTTCAATTACTTCAAGGCTCTCTTAAGTCTTTAAGAACTTGAAAGACTTTGGATCTTTTAGTCTCTTTTTGTGGTCTTTAAAAGCTAAAGCTGAAAAGTCCTTGTTTCCCACAACTTTCCCTGTTTTCCGCCCGCCTCGGTTGCCTTCAAGGGGCTGAATTTAATTTGGGTCCTGGTCGTCGGCCTGTTTGCTTTTGTATTAACCACAATAAAATATTTACAACTTCTAAGCCAACAAATTTCGAGCTCCAGGCGCTCGCGCCACCAACAAAAACACCTGAGAGCAAACAGCGCGCTCGGTCACACCTCAGGACGTGCCGACGACTCCTCGAACCCCAACCAACGCCCTGCAAATATTTACGCAATAAAATTTAATGTGTTTTCAATTGGGTCAGCGCCCCTGCCACCAGCTGCTAGAAGAGGTCCTCGCAAAACAATAATAATAATTACAAATTGAAACACGCACGCAAACCCACCAGAGGCACGCACGCCCCCACTGAAATTATGAGTGAGGACGGTCATTAAATGTCCGACTTACCCGGCAAGGCAAATAGGCATGGGTGCCAATCTGGGTGGTCACATTCGACGTGGCATAGCCGTCCAGGTAGGGCTCCACCAGCGTGGAGGTGGCCGACAAGGCGGCAGCCTCGGGCATCAATGCCAGCGTGGGCGTCTCCTGGGCAGACGTGGAAAACGAGTAGGCCAGGTCCCCGCTGCTCTCGCTGCTCGGGGCGGCGTCTGTGGTTCGTGGATGTGAAGCTGCAAAGATACAAAAATAAGTGAAACAAGGAAATGTCAATCTCAAACGTCAAACGGGAAGCTTCACACCTGTTAATTTTCACACCAGAACCAACCGCCGCAGCTGGCAGGCCTGGGCTGTCAGTGGGCGGTCGGTGGCTCCTGGTGTTGATTTGTTTGCCCTGGCAAATGTCAGTTTTCGGTTTCGAATTAATCAACGCAATTTAAGTGGCTGCCACGCGACTCCCGTCGTTCGCAGCCACCCCAGCCAGCCAGCCGCACCCTTTCTGGGCCACTGGCGAAGTAAAGAGCCGCGATTTTCGCGCTTCAAAGTTTTTTAATGAATGGCGTTCATTAAAATTGATTGTTGTTTGCGGCGCCATCAGTGCGAGCGACAAGGCAGCCCAGCCAGCGCGGCAGATACAAAGCGAGAAGCCCGACATTTCCAACTGCCCACCCCCCTCGACCCGCCCCCTGTGGGCGAGTGTTCCTGATGACTTTGCAATACACACGAATACGCATCACCCGCGGTCGACCAGCTCCGTTGGCTGTCGTTGGTCGGCGCTGGCATCCGTGGGGAGCGTAGAGCTGCCCGGGCATCCGTGATTGTGGGGGGGTGTGGCCCCCAAAACGCCAGATATTTGCTGAATTGCCAATTAACTGGCAATTTCTCGAAATGAAATGGATTTCCACTAAAACGCCCTCGACCCCATGAGCCCGACGCGTCCCCCTGATGACGGCACAAAAAGTTTGCCGAAAACATTTTTTTTTTTTCGGTCTAAATTAATTTCTGTAATGCGAAAAAAACTACGATTATTCCAGAGGAATGACATCTGCCGCCATCTGGAAGTGACACTTTGATTGGCCTACAAATTTTTGCATATTTTTCAAGAGCATTTCGATTATGGGAATCAAGAGGGCAAATTATATTTTACCTAAGATATTTGAATATTTTGGTGACTTCACAGTTTCCTTAAATTCTCCCATTAAATGTGTAAACTTTAGCGTGAACTTCAAGTCCTTCAAACTCGCCAACTCGTGCGCCTTACCTGGCGAGAAAGTTTGCAATTTGGCGGGTCTGTCCCCCCGCCCACACGAACTCGTGGCTTTGCCGGGTGGTGGACGCTTTGATCAGAATTTGTGCTCCAATTAAAAGGACGATTGCAGCGTAAAATCATTTCAAGTTTGACAACTCGTGCGTCAGTTTAATTGGTGCGACCGTCCGCCGGTTCCGGGGCACTCAACGCACGACGAGGTCGAGACAGGGAGCATCTGCCGTTGATTTAGGCCGTCATCACACCCCCACGCACTGCCCCACAGACAGCTGGGGAGATGCAAAATGTCAGGCGTAACAATGCCCGTGGAATATCAGCAATCATTTCATCTATGGCTGGCTAAATTTTTTGCCATCTCCCTGCCTCTTTCGGGGCGGAAGCGGAACAGCAACAAGGACAACAATCAGAGTGGCGAAGGCAGCGGCGTCATCGTAATTGACAAAAGGTTTTATGGCAGGGCTATCAATGCCACTGCCACACCCCAGCCAGGCCGGGTGCCTCGTGTCGGTCACACGCCGACGCCTGGGCTCGCCCGCAGCACACATACATCGCAATCGACACGCAAAACTCGCTGGCACTCTGAAAAGATCAAAGCCATTCAATTGTCAGCAGTTGGCAGGGCGGCAAGGGCAGCCGTTTGGGCATCCGGCATGGGCGATAGACCGTCCCAAGGACGTGGATAGGATGGGGAGGGGCTGAGCAGTTGAGCGCGTGATTTGTCAAAAGCCCTGGGAAGCCCCAAAGGCACCAACGCCGTCGCCACCGACTGATAGAATTTTGTTCCACTTTCTTGAATTAAAACAGATTGGAAAAATTCGCTTAGTTTGCAGTTGCACACGAAGCCGCAATGTTGTCGACTTGGGAGTCCTTTTCAATGCGTAGTGGGGGCTGCCTTGGGTTTAAAGAATCTACGATTATTAATTTGGCCATCTTTCTCTTTCGATCTTTTGATTTCCCCTGAATCTAAAGTCATCGAATCAACGTTGAAATTTAAGTCATGCAGCGCGGAAAATCATGTTTTGCTTATCTAGTCGGCATTCCAAATTTAGAACACACTGACACACAGCAATTTGAGAAATTCTCGTATTCTCTAAAGGGTTTAAGGTAAGTTATTCGAGTCCGAGACCTTGGAGAAGGCGGGTGTGTTGACTGATTCTGGAATTTTAGCAGTCTTTTACGGATCGAAAATGTGCAGCCCATGTGGACCCTGCTGTGGACCATGTTGCGGTGATTGTTGTGGCCCTTGTTGCGGACCTTGTTGCGGTCCATGTTGCGGTCCTTGTTGCGGTCCTTGTTGTGGTCCCTGCTGTGGTCCCTGCTGCGGACCGTGTGGACCGTGTTGCAGTCCCTGTTGCGGTCCATGCTGTAGTCCTTGTTGCGGACCCTGCTGTGGCGGTTGCTGCGGCCCCTGTGGCAAGTGTTGTAGTCCTTGCTGTGGTCCATGCGGTGGATGTGGACCCTGCGGTGGTTGTTGTTCAAAATGTTGCTCTCCATGCTGTGGGCCCTGTGGACCATGTGGACCATGTGGACCCTGTTGCGGGCCCTGCGGACCGTGCGGACCGTGCGGACCCTGCGGACCTTGTTGTGGCCCCTGTTGCGGCCCCTGCTGTGGGCCCTGTTGCGGTCCTTGTTGCGGCCCCTGCTGCGGTCCGTGCGGTCCTTGCTGCAAGCCCAAATGCTAAGCAATCCTCACATCTCCTCGCACCAGAATGAACCGCACAACTACAAAAGTCTAGCAGTTGGATTGGCGTGCATAACCACCATCTTAAATTCGTCTGAACCCATTAGAGAATAGCAAAGACACCAAATTTCAGCCACGAATAAAACCAAATTCATAAAAACCATAGCCTTCCCAGGGAATGAGCCTGGCCTGAGGGCCAAAAGTTGGCTCACCCAACTTTCAGGGCCTACGTGAAATTAATTAAAATATCAATGGGCATGAGTTGGCCAGCCCCACCCGGAAGTTATTTACTGCAGTCGCTGGCAGCTGCCACAACTTTTCTTTTAATTATACCTACACATTCCACAATGCAGATGTGGCAGGGTCCCCACTGGGAAACAGTTGGGGGCGTTGCTGTTGTCACAGGGATCCTAGAAGCCAAGATGCCACCTGGACAGCCCCTGACGTTTAGTTAATAATTTCAAAGCAGTTAGAAAAGCTGGGGAACGGAGGCAGGCGACTTTGCCAAACTTCATCCTTTGCCTTTTGTCGACCTCGTTTGCAATGTGAACTTAATTAAGGTTAATTAATGCTAGAAAAACACACACAGGAGGACCAAAGATTCCTACCCGCTCATCCCCTTGCTCTCTTCATTTAGTCGCATTGAAGACTAAAGACAAATTGGCCCACACCCCCAGCCTGGCCAGAGCGCGCGCTCCTCGGCTTCGGCTTTGGCCAGGAAATGAGTTTTCAAAAGCCGGAAGGCAGCAATTACTAAAGTCACAGAGTGCCATCCACGAGAGCGTCTAATATGCTAAAAGCGAACTTAAACGTGTGTGGGGGGGCGGCTCGGGTCTGTGCCCTTTTAATTGCACTGCGAATCGACATTTTATGCATTTCATACCGGGAGTTTTATGACCGCGCGCACTTTATGGCCATTCGAGTTGAAAGGGCGCATAAAATTTTGAAGGAGGACAAAATATAAGTAACCTTGAGGTTTATTTGCATATCATCAGGGCTCTCAGCAAACACTATTACAAAATTCTGTTTTGGCCGCTGCTGCGCATTTTGTCGAAAATCATCGTCCGTCCGGCCAGCGCCCCCGGGGAGGCGACTGTCTTTGTGTACTTTGCGTATGTTTACGTCATGTAACGTGCCAAATCCAATTCTGCCGGAGGCCAGCCAACAGCTAACTGTATCGGCAGGCGGCAGATGAATTTTTGGCAGGCCCAAGTGGGTGTGGCTGGCCGGCCGGCCGGGCGGCTCAATCGTTTGGCGTATCGACGAGGCTTTTTCTCGGAAATCGCAGTTTGCTGCGGGCGGCCTGTTACAAATCGCAGTTCAGTCGGCCAGTCAAACAGCCAACCAGTCAGCCAGTCAGCCACTCATACTGGCAGACAGCTATGGCAAAGGTGGATTTTGTTGGTGCTTTGCTTTTGGCCGGATTTATAGGTCAGTTCAATGCGGGCGAATATTGAAATTTTTCATAGCATACTTTTTTGGGCTCAGAGGTTTTAGGTCAAATCAGCCCCAGTATGGGGAAGCTATTCTTTTTTTTTTTATAAATCCCTTATGTGGGAAAGCCACTGAACCCACTGTACAACGTTATTCGATTTATCCAGTGACCCCGCAATGCCCCGAGAGCAGATTTGAAGGGCAGGCGATTTGCCCCTGCCAACGTCAAATT
Source organism: Lissocephala sabroskyi (assembly GCA_037075105.1). Taxonomy (NCBI): domain Eukaryota; kingdom Metazoa; phylum Arthropoda; class Insecta; order Diptera; family Drosophilidae; genus Lissocephala; species Lissocephala sabroskyi. Next base: position 34,745 of record JBAMCP010000260.1, read on the forward strand.
TGGCGGTTTATCTGCTTATAACAATTTGCGTGGGTATGGCAGATTTCTGGCTCACTTGTCATAATTTAATGCATAAACAAACAGTCAGATTCGCGCTAAAATCAAAAACCACAGATCCCCACAAAATGTCACAAACAGGAACCCAAAATCCCAGCCCAGGTGGACTGCCCGCCCTGCCCTGCCGGCAACTCGTTTAGTTGGCGTTTAATCAGCCCTAATAGTTTGCGGTTGCCATTTGCGCTGGTGGTTGTCCATCAGGCACATGTTTTCTAGCCAATTTCCGAATTTATTCACATTGCTATTTTGGGATTTTTATGAATTTTCGTTTAATTTTTTGTATTTTTTTTGGAAATTTCCACCGCGAAATGTTTTTAATCTAATTTATTTTTGTTCATTAATTATGCAGGAAAAATTATGTTGGTGGCACTTTGGCCAGCCGTCAGCGAGAACCGCAAATGTAAATGCCAACGATGAGTGCAAATGACGGCGGAAAAATCCCCCAACCATAGAAAATCGAATTTCAGACCTCGCAAAAGCCCATGAAATTGAATTACAACCAAAGCGTTGCCTGTCCAGACAGATCGCCTCTATTTAGGCAGACTTTGCCGAGCTGCAACTGGAGATATTTAAAGATTTTCCTAAGCAATGCCGAGTGATCTGATCTGATGACCTTTGGAATGCCTGGGATCATCACAATTCTTCTTTTTATTGGCCTGGCACTCAGTGAAGTTCCAGCGCCACTTAAGAAAGATGCGTTGCGGAGCATGGAAGATGCGTTGGCGAGCAGTGAAGATCCAGCGCATCGCAACTCCTTCACATATATACCCCTCAAAGGAGGCTCTTTGAGTCGGGCTCAGGATGCTCTGATGATGTCCCTCGAGAAGATTTCCCGATCTGGAGTCTCCTACAGGTGAGCAAGTCCATTGATCTTAGCAGTCAAAACTCTGATTTCGTCTTTTTCTCTCTGATAGCTTGCATAAATTATATTCGGCTGTGATGCACAAGTTCTCGGGCATTGTGATCTTCTACAAGGCCGAATTGACCGACACAAACGACTACAGGAATTATAAATGCAAAGTTCGCATCTGGACAAGAGAACAGCGGTTGGGAGTGGAGGTGACCATAGAGTGCGAAGGCAGAAAGAAAGTCGTTCGATTGCATAATCCAATTTAAATCTGATGTCTTCAAAAGGTAAGAAACCAAATTGTACTTTTGATAAATTGTATAAAACCTGGCAAAGGTGCTTTGAAACCTTTTTGGAGATCTTTCTGGGAATCTTTAAATAATACAGAATCAGAGGGAAACTTATATATAGAATTTGTAGAGAAAACGAAGTATCTAAATGCCCGTTGTTAGTTTCCCAACTCATTGATTTTTGGGGAACCAAACTTGGCGATTATCTTTGGGATTCCCTGGATTCTAGAGAATATCTTTGGGCCTTTTCAGTTGATCTTTTGTTGTCTTTTTTTGGAGTTTTTTATAGTACTCAATATCCGTTTGTTTTGGGTATTTTTCGAGGTGCGAACAACCTTTCCCCGTTGGGGATCTGTTGGGGCTTTTGGCCGTGGCTGGTTTAATTTGGCGCTGGTTTATCGAGTTGGCAGTTCGTTTGGCATGCAAAGTGCTAAACTATGCAATGCGCATAATTGACATGGAAAACAATTACGTTTATTATATTTTGAAAACGTGTTTAGGGTGGCGCTCACGTTCCAGTCAACCAGCCAGCCAGCCAGCCAGCGAGGCAGTCAAGCGACCAACCAACCAACCAGTCAGCGGGAGTCTTTCCTCTTCCGGTCTGTTGCCATCATTAGATGGCATAAAATGTTGCTCCTCAGTGTACGTGTGTGTGTGTGTGTGTGGGTGTGCGCTGAAATGAAATTTCACCTGCTATCAACAAATTGCGCTACTTTGCAAGTAAACTGCAGCGGCACAGACAAGACATCCACAGCCAGCAACATCGACAACAACAACAGCAACAGCGGGAACCACAGCAATAACCGCCACCACCTTCACTTGATGTGCATGACTTGCAACAAAGCGGAGCTGCTGTGTGTGTGTGTGTGTGTTGGTGTGCCTGCAGTTGATTGCCGACCCAAATGTTCTCAGGGTGGAGCAGGGAAAGCGGCGGCTCTGGGTCCTGGAACATGTCGGAATTTTTATGCGTTTTAAAGTATTTGCAGTTGTAGTGTCGGCGGCGGCGGCGGCTGCGGTGTTGATGGTCGGCGTTGACAGGGTGCGAAAGGTGTGTGTGTGTGCCGGCATTAAACGTTAAAAGGTGAAGCTATGCGTTGGTCCAAATGACTTGGACGTCGTTTTTTGGGGAAGCCAGGAAATTGAAAGACCCCACGACCCCACTAGCGGCACAAATTTATGGCCTCGCGCTGGCCAGGGATGCTCAATCACGCCGCTCACGAGGCTCTTAAGGGAGCTACGAAGGCTCTAAAGTATTTAAGGCAGATTTGAAAGAGGAAATTATATAGATTATTTGATTCCCAAACTCAGATAACTAGACAGCAATTAGTGAAAGCCAAGCTTAGAAATTTGGTTCTTCTCCTGATCTTACACAAGTTCAGACTCACGAGAACCGATCGGGAGATTTCCCCTAAAGCACGAGATCATTTCTCGCTGATACTTTCGGCTTCCCAGGCTCTGACTGCTCTCAACTGCCCATTGAGACCAAGCATCGTTCAGAAGTTTGCGTTTTTTTATGATCTTTCATTTTAAATTTAAAACCCGACAAATCCAGCAACTCACAAGGCCTGATTTAGAGATTTCTCCTTAATAAAATTAATTTCTCGCTGTCACTTGTTCCTTCCCAGGCATCGCCTAGAACTTTTCAATTTCTCCTGATCTTTCGAATTAAAATTAAAACCCTAACGACTCACGAGGACCGATCTGGAGATTTCTCCTCAACGACTTTTGTTTCTGTCTCACGACTCACGCGGGCAGCTCAGCTGCCGAAATCTGCTCTACATTGTGAAGCCGTTGGGGCCCTGGGGGTCGACTGGGACGACTTCCGCTGCCACGCCCCCTAACGTAATGATGGAGGCTTGGCCGCTACGCGGTCCGCATGAATGACACGTTGCGGAAGTTGTGGGTTAGTTAAGCGTGAGGCAAAGGCGTGCCCGCCAGTCGATGTCTCCGCCGCCTTCTCTCCCCCTCTGTCTGTCGGTGGGTCGGTGAGTGCGTTTAGCTAAAAAATATGCCAACTTGTTTGCTCAAAAGCCATAAAACATAAAACACACACAGACTAAAAGACACGTCGACTAGCAGCTTCGGCCATAAAGCTCGCACTCTCCACACGCCCAGGCACTCGTGTGTGGGCGGTTGCGGGCGGTGGTTGCGGTGGCTCTGAAGGTGCGTGCTTTTATACCGTCATTACCACATCATAAAATCCTTTTCACCAAAAAATAATGCCCGTTTTGTGTTCAACTAATGATGGATGAATGTATCCATAGAGTTGCTCACTTTATCTCCCCACACACACGCGTATACACACAGTATATATGTCTATATCAGTGGATTATATACAGAGAGAGCAAGATATCTGGCCGGGGCATTGGACCGGCTCTTAATGACATTTTGCATTTAATGACCGCATTGCCGGTTGCCTGGGTAAAGGGCGGAGCGGGGTCAGGGAACAGTGGCGGTTGTTAGTTTCCAGTTGTGGGATCAGACATTGTATACTATATACCATTAATTATAATCCAATATCCCCAGCAGAGCCTACAAATGGCCATGCGACAAATTCAATACCCAAACACTGAGAGAAATCGGAGGAAAGTTTGGATTCTCAGACTCCTTGAGATGCTGAGTTTCCTTTGTCTTTCGAAAGTCTCCATCAGAGATTTTAGATCGACTTCTTTAAGATCGAAGATTAAAGAGTTCTTTGCCAAGAACTAAAGACTTTTCTCTTCTTTTATTCGACTGATTCGTTCAGCGACTTCTGCTTGAATTCTTTAGGGATCCAAGGCACTCCATGCCGAGTTTCCTTTACCTTTGTCGAGATTTAAGCTCGCTTTCTTTAAGATTAAAGAGTTCTCTCTATTTGCCAAAAACGAAAGCTTTTCTCTTTATTCTCTTTATCTTTCGAGATCTCTCTCTCTCTCTCTCTCTCTTTGCCAAAAACTAACGCTTTTTCTCGTCTTTCAATCGACTGGCTCCTTCAGCGAGGCCGAGTCTCCTTTATTTTTCGAGACTTGAGCCTTCTTTAGGATTAAAGAGTTCTTTCTCTCTCTCAGGCTTTCTCTTCTTTTCTTCGACTGCTGCTAGAATTCTCTGGGAAACGAAGGCTTTGAAGATTCAAGAATAGATTCTCTCCACTTCCCATCGGTATCACTAACTAAATTTCAATTCCCTTGTTCTTTTCAATCCTTTCTCTCTGTGTATTTTGGGGGAACTTTGTCTTCATTAATTGCGTTGCTTTGTATGGCGGCATTGAAATTAGTTTGCAGTCCATAGACAAATTGGAAACTAATTTAAAATCGGCTCTAAAACCATTTATATTCCCTCCAACTCCACTGCCCGTTTCCAAACAAAATTAACAGCCATTGGGTGGTCCATTCATCTCGCCGGGCATTGTGCCGATTTTGTAATGGGATTTCAATGCAAATCTGGCAAAATTTTATTTCACAAATTATATTTTTAAAAAAACTCTGTCCCAGTCCTTTAATGGAAGCCTGTCGTTTGTTTAAGTTAATGGAGATTTCATCTGAACGAAGAAGGAGTCATTAATTTCACTTTACCTCAATCTGTCCGAATGTAAGCCGTGGAAAACTCGAAGTGAAGGCTCCAATCAGCCAGCTGTCTCGGGCGGGGAGTCGACTGGAGAGGATGCAACTTTTCGGCTGCTAAACGAAAATATAAAACACTTAACTTCCACGTGCCGAGGTGGCCGGGTGCATTGGTCTGGTTGGCCGACGGCGATTGCAAAACAAACCAGACAAAAGCACCCCAACCCCGGCAGCGTCCAGCCCTGGGATTTGGGTCAGCGGGTTGGCCCAGTCCCTGGCGCTGTTGTGGGCTTGCCACTTCCGTGTGGCATTCAATGGCGCGGCCGTCGCGTCCTTTTAATGAGAGCTGCCGGAGGCTGGGCTCCGTGCGGCTTTAATAAATAACTGGCCGAAGTTTAAATTGCCGTTAGCATAAATTATGAGCAAGAAAGCCAGCCACCTGCCACCCCCCACCCCCCGCTCTGCTTCACTATTCCTGTGAGTGGCACAGTCGCCATTCCGGCGGCATCTTTGGCCGAGAGCTTCTCGTATTTCCATTTCAAAAACATTCAGCCACGCTCTGGACTTTCTCAATGTGTCGGTTTGTGTGGGTGTGTGTGTGTGTTTTCAATTTGCCTGTGCAGCGGAAACGTTGCACGAGTCATAAAGCATTTCCCGTTCTTGGGATTCGGCGGCCGCCCGCCACCCTCGGCTGCTGTTTTGTGTTCTTGGGGATTTTTTTTTTCTTCTTTCTGAAAGAATTGCACACTGGCTGGTTTGGTCTGCCATTTCCTGGAATTCCTATCACCCGCTCCCTGGTTTTTTAGGTCTGAAAGGCGCAAGTCTTTCGCATTGTTTGTCAACCCAAAGAAGCCTGGGTTTGTGGCGCCTCGCGGACTCGGGGAATTTGAATTTTTTAAAGATTTTATTTTTCTTTCCGGGAATTCCTGGGCTTTGTGATCTTTGGTCTGCGGGAATTCAATTTGTGCCACAGCCACGCCCCCTTGAATTCTAGGGAAAAGCTGATTTGCCCCTCCCACTGGACTGTCAAACGCTCTTTGGCACGCTTAATAGACGAATCCCCTGAGCCGGCTGGGCGAGCACTTTGAGTGTCATTTGCATTTAAAATGTGTGATTTTTCGGGGGCCAAGCAAAAGCCAAAACTAGCAGCAAATGCACCAGAGAATTTTGCGGCAAAACGAACAGTCGACCGACAACCGGCAAACTGCCAGGAGGTAGCCACACACCAACAGGGCTAGAGGGGGGGCGGGGGGTGGGGCTAGGGACGACCCTATATGCAAATTACGCGCAATGCTCTGTCATGAATTGTCGCCCATTTTCCGACTGAGATGCTTCGACACGCGCGCGCCCTGCGCTGCCTGCCGCTTTGGCGCCCTTTGAAGCCGTCGGTGGCGCTAAGCTCGCATTGACAGCGGCTACGTTGGCCCTGCCAGTGGAGACTCAACCACAAAAGCCGCACACACACACACGCACACGTCGAATGGGAAAACTCGTTGCTCATACGTTGGGCTGGCCAGCGTCAGGACTTTCTGCTCGGCTGGGCTGGTCAGCGGGACCTGCTAATAATGCCACCCAAATTGGTTGGAATTGCTAATTTTATCAGCCAGCGGATGCACGTGTGTGGGGAAAATTTGAACTCTCTGGGGGGTGGGGAACCGCAGCTTTTACTGGAACCTTTGGCTTCCTTTCATGCGGTGGGCAGTAAATTTGATCCTTTGGCAGGTCCTCTGACCAAACTATTTGGCCCGGCGCAATGCGTTGATTTCATTAGTTGTCCATAATGGAAAGACCGACCAACTTGCCGTCAACCATATTTTCGCCAGTTATTAATCCGGCTAATAAACATGAGGGAATTTCCCGGACACTCCCAAGCGCTTTCAATCGATTTGATTGCCGATTATTCGTTTGCCTGACTATTCGATTATCCGGGCCGCCAGTCAGTCAACCCTGTTTATCCGTCTGCTTGAGCGTCTGCCTCCCACTTATCCGTGGCTTTATCCGATATTTTCCACTCTGAGCAGCGCATTCTTCCCCTCACCACTCTCCCCTAAAAAGTTTGCCTTCTGGCCGCTCTTCTCCGTCCGCCGTTTACCACTCAGAGCAGCGCACTCTTCCCCTCACCACTCTCCCCATAAATATTTGCGAGCCCGCCGCTCTTCTCCGTCCCACGCTCAGAACAAATCCCAGCACAAAGCTTAACTCGCTCTCTCTCACGCTCAGTCTAAGAGAGAGCTTTTCTCAGATCGAGAGCTTTGCATGCACTTAGGCCTGCAGGCCCGGGAAGCTCAGTCAGTAGCACGCGATCTCTCGAGCGGACTGTGCGTGGGCGAGAAGAAGTTGTCGCGTCGGCTTGTAAATTATTTCTTATTTAATTCCATTTTAGCTGCCTGTGAGTGTTAATGTGCAAATTCTAAATTATAAAACCCGCGCCGTTTAATTAATAAAAGAAGAGGAAGAACTCCAACCATTTGCCAAGTAGCGGTAAGTGCTAGAAATTTAAATTTACCTCCCCTTCCCCTTGTGCCAAGCATTCAAGTCTGGTCGCTCACTCTGTCCCTTTCACTCCGCCAGGCGAGCTGCCTGCTGGCGCCTGCCTGCCGAAACCCTTATTGCGTTTCTCGATCTTTCGACTGCCTGCACATTTTGCTAACTGCGCAGTTGCTTTTCTGCATCGACTTCCCGCTCCCCTTTGCCCTATTTTCCATGATTTTTGTCTAGTCGTTTTCTCTGTCCCTTTTTCTATGCCAGCCAGACTGGCCACCTGCCTGCCGAAATTCTTATTGCGTTTCTCGATCATTCGACTGCCTGCACATTTTGCTAACTGCGCAGTTGCTTTGCTGTTTTGCTAAAATTCTGCATCGACTCCCCGCCCCCCTTTGCCCTATTTTCCATGATTTTTGTCTAGTCGTTTTCTCTGTCCCTTTTGCTACGCCAGCCAGGCTGCCCACCTGCTGAATTCTTTTTGCGTTTCTCGATCTTTCGTCTGCCTGCACATTTGGCTGCTAACTGCGCAGTTGCTTTGCTGGAAATTTGCATTGACTCCCCGCTCCCCTTTGCCCATCCTAGCCGTGATTTTTGTCTAGTCGCTCTTTCTTTTGCTCTGCCAGCCAGGCTGGCCACCTGCCTGCCGAATTCTTTTTTCGTTTCTCGATCATTCGACTGCCTGCACATTTGGCAGTTTTCGCGTTTGCTTTGCTGTTTTGCTGGAAATTTGCATTGACTCCCCGCTCCCCTTTGACCTATTTTCCATGATTTTTGTCTAGTCGTTTTCTCTGTCCCTTTTGCTTTGCCAGCCAGACTGGCCACCTGCCTGCCGAAACGCTTATCTCGTTTCTCGATCATTCGACTGCCTGCACATCTGGTGGTCTGCGCAGTTGCTTTAATTTTTTTCCCCGCTCCCTTTTTTTTACATTCCAGTTTTCCAGACAATGTGATTGAGAAGTTTTGCCAAAAACAAAATCATATAATTTGTAAATAAATAATTTAAATCGACCGGGGAATTTCAGTCCAAATTCTTGCACCCACCTAACCGAATTGGCGGCAACTCTGGTCACTTTCCCAGCTTCTCTCGGGGGAGCCTGGCGTCAGCAAATGTCACACTGTCGACGGCTCCCGGGCCCCCTGCCCACCTCACCACCTCCCGGTTTAATCGAAATAATGGAAATGTCTTTTTTATTTGAGCTTTTCATTTGTGTATTTGGGCTATTTGAATTTGTAATTCCCCTGCCTGCCGCCTGCCGTCGCACGGGGCGTCGATGTGGCAAAAACAATTCCCAGATTTGCATTATATTCCCCACTCCCCCGCCCGGCAGGCTATTGTCGCCTAGTTGGTGACATTATTTCATGGATTTTTCGGTTGCTTTTTGTTCAAAAAGTCGGACAAAATATCAAATGCTCGACTAACTCGGGTGATTTTTTTTGCTCTCGCAACTTTCACTTTATCTGGCGTCATTTGCACTAAATCGCCAGTCAAATGAATCGGACAAATGACGAGAGCAGCAAAGGATATTTGAGGTCAACAGTAAGAGGATGAATCGGGGATTTTCAAATGGGGAGATTGAGGTCGGACCTTTAACCAAAGCTGCCCTAAAGTTGGCTCGGGGGAAATTTCTTTGAAGGACTTACAGTGGCTTTGAGGTTGGCAAAGATGAGTTTTTGGTTGGAGTTTTAAATATTCAAGTGGGGGAGTAGAGGAAAATAGGAAAGTTAGAAGAACATTAGAAAAATTTCCAGAGCTAATTCAGTGTTTTGAGATAAAGGAAACGGGTCTTAAAAAGTTGTTGATAACCTAAGTTCTTCTGGATTATCTTATGGGAGGCCCAAGTCAAAAAAAATCAAGATTTGAGTAAAGAATAAAAATAATAATATTTAGGATTTGAGAGTCTTTCTTCTGGAAGATTTTTTGAAGCGTCTCCAGCTTGGACTATTCTAAATTGGAGTCTCCAATCTCCGCCTTTTCTCCGTCTTCATTTCTCAGAGAAATTGCAGGACAGAATTCTTTATTTGGTGGATTATCTTAGGCAGCCTGTGGGACTTACCAAAGACTACAAATGAACCTCCATTTAGAGTTACAAACTGACGAGCTTTACGCGACTTTTGGCTGGGTGACATTTGCTGGGTGAGCTTCTAAACTGACGAAGCCACTCGATGTGGCTGGTTGAACTGCGTCAACAGCTCGCTTCTGGCCGGGCCAAAATGTATGGCCAACAATATTTTAAAAAACAAACAAAAGACGTAGGACAAATGACAAGCGGTTCCAACTGCACTGCAATGTTTCCCAGTGAATAAACAACCCGCCGCCGCCAAAGGACGAGGATAACCGGGCAAAAGGAACAATGGCAGCGCCACGAGCCACGAGCAGTGTAATTTGTATGCGCCCCAACGACTGTGGCCAAATCGGGCCACATGCATCAGCAGACCGCCCGCCCAACCGCTCGAGTGGCCGACTGTCCGTCCGCCCAACTGCTCGACTGGCGGAGCCTTTGCGTTTTATCTCCTGGTTTCTTGTCGCTTTTTGGGAAGCCTTTCTTTTTGCCCCTTTTTGTGTGCCCCGCTTATTGCATTTGTCTCGATTCGTTTCATTTTGCACACACACACGCAAACTATGGCAGCCGAACGAATGGCCGGAAGTATGCAAATGCATGACGAGGGCTTATCAGATGCTGTTTGAGAGACGCCTGACAATGTCAGCGGGCGGGCGGGGGGTAGGAAATTTTTTTCGCTGGCTGGGCGTGGCAGCTGGTAGTCATTTGCATTGTCCGCCCAGCGGAGCCCTCCCTCGGCGGCTGTAAACAAAAGTAAGGCGACAGCAAATAACTTTCAGAGAGACACTTGGGCCGAATTGAACTGTCAGCTGCAGTTGGGGGGCAGCTTCTCCAATTCAAGTGGATGCGGACTTCAAATTGAATTAAATTCTCACCAAAATGGCCGTTTGTCCAACTGCTCAACTGCCTGTTCCGCTGGCACAAAGACAGCAATGCAGATGAAAATTAATTAAACTTTGTTGGCCGTTTGTTTATTTTGTTGGCCGGCCCGCTTGCTGATGAGCCGAGAACTTGGCTAAGGCGGCTGCCCCGAAATTCAAATATTTGCCAAAAATTAAAAGGCCAATGGCAAAATGAGTCGAGTGCCACCGGCGGCCACTGCAGCTTCCTCGGTTTTCCTTTCCTTCCACTTGCATTATCCGCGCGGGCATCTCCGCTGGGCCGACCGACCGCCCGACCGCCCGCCTGTTGTCATTTATCATCGCCCCGAACTTTTTGACATTTTTCCCTGAGATGACAGCCAGCCGCCCTCTTGTCGTTGTCGCAAAGTTTTCCTGTTTCCCGACGACATATTTTCCTGTGTTTTTTTCTTTCTTCTGCTGCTTATATGCGATTATTTGAGATGTGTCCGGTATAGCAAGTCCGGTGGCCCCGTCCCTGGACAGCACACTCTGTTCATTCCCTTAATACATTTTCATATTTTATCAAGTGACCGGGCAGAGTTTCCGTCGTTTCTTCTAGGCTACCAGCCTGAGCTCCTTTTCTCCCCCCACTCCTTTATGTTGTTCCTATCGGCCATCTATCTGTTCTGCTTAGAAGGTGAGCTGTGTCAGGAGTAGGGAGTGGGGAGGGCCAGAAACTTATTGATAAATGATTGTGATGGATTTTTATTGCCTCGAAGCTGTCAAAGCAGCTCAACGATTTACAGTGGCCAAAAAACAACAAATAACCAAAAGACAAAGCCATTAACTGAATTATAAATCAGGGTGAAACGAGAAATATTTTACATAAGGAATATATATAACTCAAAAGGGGACAGTGAATACAAGTCGATTAAAGCTGGAATAATTATAGATTTTTAAATTAATATTTTGGTATTTAAATACCAGATCATCGCTCATTTTAGAGGGCTTACTGAATGCTAAATTTTTCAAGAACTCGGCAGCCGAAAACCCACAGAAATTTATTTAAATAATCTCTCAGTTAATTAGAAAATCGGCCCAGTAGATTTGGGAAAATATATTCTTTTTTTAAAAAAGAGTTTAAACTAAAGAGATTGAAATGATCCCGCGGGGCCTTCTCTTGCTTATAACGATGCTATGAATTCTCTATAGAATTTACATTCTGGAAAACCTGATCCCTCGTTTTCAATCGATCTATAATTTATAGTTGTCCTTGCTTAATTCCTCGTGGCTTTTAGTCCACTGTGCGGTATTTTGATAGTCTGGTGGATGCCAAGTCGCTTGACACATCCGCCCCGCTGTTGCCACTCTTCTAGGCTAAGCGGCCTGAGTGTGCATGTGTGTGTGTGTGTGACAGGTGAGTACAACAAGCTGTCAACACTCCAGTAACAGCAGCCGGCATATCAGCCATTCCAGCAAAGAACGTAGAACCGAAACAGGTCGACAAAAAGGACCTGGGTGCCTGCTGGGGGGGAGTGGGCGTTGCAACTTCATTAATATTGATAAAAACAGTCTGGTGGATAGTTTTACTTATTTTTCTGCTTGTTTTGGTCGCTCTGGTCGACATGTGAATAATGAGTCCGTTTAATGCCCCACTGAGCAGTGAGTAGAGGGGATGGGGAACGCCGGACAGGACGAGACGAACGATGATGCATTCGCTGCTAATGACGGGGATCCGTTTCGTCTTCAACCGCGCAATTGATGGCCAGCAAATTGAGCAACAATTCGAATGCCAATTGCTGGCTCTAAAAAAGAAAAACGCTTCCCTTGCAGTCAGACAGACAAGGGGAGATGAAAAGGACACTGATGGTGGGATGGTCCATAAACAATGAATACGGATGAGCTGGAACTTCCGTGGCCGTGGCCGGGATGATGCATTTTCTGCTTTTTAAAACACAATTTTATGTATAATTTATTGATACACTTCGCTGGCGATAAAAATTGATGGCCAAAACACATTTACCCCGCCGCCGCCCCCTGGGCGAGATGACGACGCAAGCAAACAAACAAATAAACAGATTCCCAAGCGATGTTGGTGGGCTGGGGAGGCTGGGGAGTCCATAATTTTTCATTTCATTGTTTTTTCTTTTCTCGCAGTCGTTTCCGAGCACAAAAATCAGGGCCACAAAAAGAAAGCAAGGCAAGCCGAAAAAACCAAACCCCGTTTTCTATAAAATTTCACAAAAATGGCAGGCGGAAAGGGAAGCGAATTTTTCCCCCCCCAAACCATTTTTTTTCTGTTTTTATCGCCGATGACGGCAGCGCAGGGCGGCGGTGGCAAGCGCGGCCGTAAAACCAAACACTCCACGGCGGAAATGAAAGCAGCAGCGGCAACATAATGTCTCCAATTGCAAAGAGCCTGGCCAAGAGTCGGGCGAGTGGGAATTTTGGGTTCCCAGCGATGCCGCTAAGTAGACGCCACTGCCGCTGCCGCTCGCTGTAAAAACAAAACAAACTATTCGGATTCCGTGTTGTTTCATTTTTACGGCCATAATTTATACGTGCATGAGGGGGAGAGAATGCTTGGCCGTAACGCAATTTCGCTGGCTGCACAAAGACGCCTCGTAATGTGCGCTTTTATAGCACTTAAGAGCCATCGCCGGTGGCCATAGAAATCCGCCCACTCAGCCGTCCCATCGTCCCATCGTCTGGCCGGGAAAGTAGAACACAGTCGAGTGAGAGATCGACGGACTTTTGATTGCCTTCTGGTTGGGGTGCTGGGCTTTGGGTTAAATTGATTTCGAGTTGCGAATCCAAGCCGCGGATCGTCCGACTGCAGGGAAAGTTTAGGGCAACCGCAAATCATTTTTAAATGCTTACAAATTTCGAGCAATTTATTTTCTCGCCTTAAAAGTTATGGCTCAAAATTAAAAAAAAAAACCGCTCAAATAAATCAATTCTTCACCAGGCCGTCGGGGGAGGCTAAGTCGACGAAAGAACAACGGCGAAAATCAATGAAATTTAAGACGCGCGGGGTCGGCGGTCCCACCTTTTGCCACATGTTGCTGGCCATAAAGTTTCCCCAAGTTGTTCATAAAAAAGAGCAGAGAATTCTTGCAGAATTTTTAATGGGCTTCACTTGCATTAACACCCTCACACACGCACACCCGTACACCCGCAAAACACCAACTGAGTTGCCTGCTGGCTCTTCGCCTTTCGTATGCTCATTTGCGTCGAGCGTTTTCAGTTTAAACTTTTTCCGCTCTACAATAAGCTGACGGAGAGGAAAGAGTCTATTGGTTGTAGAGGTCAAAATGTCTCTGAGGTCGGGGAGAACAGGCCTGGACTTGGGGAAGTTCCTAAATTTGTTAAATAAACTTTAGATTCTTTCATTTTGGTTGATCGATCCCAAGGCAAGGGCGGCTTCTAGGCAACTATAACCAAACTTTAAGGGGTTTTAATTATTCTTCAATCAATAGACTCAAAATTAATTCTGCCAGCTCGTTTTATTTTCTGTCTCCCTTAAACTTTCTGCAGATCGTCTGTTCCCATTTTAAAATCTACTAGAACCACAAAAAGCGTTCCATTCCTTCCAATTATTTTTTCCCAGGACTGTGAAGAAAGAGAATTCCGCAGTTGTTGCTCTCAACTTTTACTTACACTTCAGTTTCTTTTAGCCTGATAATTTACAATTCAGGATTTGCCAGGCAGCAGCGGCTGTGGCAGCAGTTGAAGCAGCCAAGCCATCGCATTGCCTGTGGCTCATGAATTATGTTTTCATGTTTGCATTTTTCTTTTGGGTTTGCCTGCCATTCAACTTCCCTCCGCCTTACCATTTTTCTTTCCTCTCCACTGCTCTCATCCGCCTGGAGTGGGGAAAGCGAACTTTGCTGTGGTAATGGCAAAAAATACGCTAATAGCTTCTCAGTCGAGAATTCTATTGGTCGGGTAGGAGGCAACCTGACTGCCTTCTTGAAAACTAAGAAGTCTTTAAGGTATCCGGGTTGCCGTCATTGAGTCATCCATCAGTTGCTTAGGGTCGCAATAGCCCGGAGTAGGGAAATGGAAGCCGAGCGTTGGGCGAGTGGGTCTCGCTGGCTTGTCAAATACACACAGCGGCAGAAGAGTCCTTGCCAGCTGTCAGGGCCCTGGGGACAGGTGCTCATCGCATGCATCGCCGGCTGGCAGGCTGGCAGGCCGGCAGGCATCGATTGTGTTCGCTGGGTCATTGTGAATGCAATTTGCACGTCATTTTGAACGGATTGAAGAAGGCAAACGACAAGTCCGAAATGACGACGGCCACGGCAAATTCAATAAATTATTCAGCATAAAAATGCAGACAGCTGAGTGGCCGGCAGCCGAGCGCCACCGCCGACACGCGGATTGGTCGGTAAACGTTTTTGACATTGAGTGCACTTTGGCCAAATTAAACAATTGAAACAAATTGCCAGCCGAAGCAGCACCGGCAGCGCAGCCGGAAAAGAACCCCCAGCGGGTGGGCTGCGCAAATCGATGAGCAGACGAGCAGTTGGGCAGTTGGGCTGCCGCTTTGTTTAACAAGCACCGCCCAGTGGGCGTATGCGTGTTAACAAAACCACTTTTGGTTTTTTTCGTGGCTCTGGTCATCTGCAGTTTTATACTTTATTTTAAAGAGGGCTGAAGAGGCTCATAAGCTCAGTTGAAGGGCACAAATTAAATTCACAAAGCTTCGTTTTCAACCTCTACTACTGGCCGCAGAGTAACCGGTGGTCGGTGTAAGCCGGAATTCCTCCATCGTTTTGTATTCGCCAAAGCAATTAACACACACGGAGGCACTTACGCAGCGATTATAATTGCAACTGCTGGTGGCGCAGCCTCCGTTGTTGCACTAACAATCGTAAATTTGTAAATTGCATCATTCAGAATGTCACCTCATCCTCGGCCTGCCAAGCGTGCCGCTCTCTGCCCTTCTGCGTGCATGTGAATGAGACAAATTGTGCATCCCATCCATGGCAATGGGTGGCAAAAAACGGACGACACCAGCAGCCCCAGCACCGCCAGCTGAGGCTGAGGCCGAGGACGAGTGTTAATCCGGTCGCTGCCACTGCCACTGGCAGTTATTCCGCCGTCTACATCACCGCATTGCGATTGCCAGTAGCTTGCCCCGCCCATTCACTCATCTTGCTTGGGCGTCCCGCTTCCCTCGCATCAGTGTGTTTGCATTTTGGTGGGATCGCCGCTTGAGTGCAAGTGTCGTGCACTTTTATGACTTGTAGTACGCACTCAATCCCTGTGGCAAACACAGACGTGAGCCGGCGGAGCAGGGCGGATTGGGCGGTCATGGGCCTGGCCCACTTTGGCTGACATTGCCCCCGTAGGCCGTTTGAAGACGACGGCAACGACCGGAATTTCCAACTGTTTGTCATCACGCAACGCAGGGCACTAAAGTCAATTGGCCATTGCAGGCGATGTATCAATGTTGCAATTAATTTTCGGCCTGGGGTCAGCAGGCCACAGCCCCAAATCGATCAATAACCAAACCATTTTTCAAGGGAGAAGTAAAAACTGAAATCGCAGAAAATGTAGCATACTTCTTCGGGCAAATGAATTGCAGTCTTTTGGGTCTCTCGATATTCGTAGAAAATCTAAGAATTTTGTATTGTTCTTTTAAAATTTACAACTAAATCTTACCAATTGTGATGTAGAAGATGCCGATAAGCAGCAATTGTGACATATGGACGCCCGAATGGGGCGGCTTGATGGCCTTGCTCATCGCTCTGTCTATTCGCATTTTGGTTCGGTTCTTCCACAATCGCATGGCGACAACACTGTCAGAATGATGCTCCTTCCCTTCTGCTTTTCCTGCGGAAGACGACCTGTGCGAAATGTTCACTTACGCAGAAAAACTGCACAACTCAACACTTTCACTGCGGGCGGGTCTGGGTGGCCGGATAGGTAAGCTCGGGCTTACGTTGTCGCTCACTTTCTCTTGCTTTCTTCACCTTTTTTAACACTTTTTCGTATTGTTTTTGCTTAAATGACTGAAAATTCTCACTGCCAGCCGCGGAGCCCACGACAAACGGTGCGTACATCAAACGCAGGCTGGGCGGGCGGTCGATTGTGCACACTTGACAGATTTCGGTTCGATTCGGTAGAAATTACTCGATTCCCCTGGCTGCTTCCCCGTCGCCTTACGACACTTTGTCAAATAAAACTTGATGGGTTTTTATATCCAGCAAGCGGAGAAGCGGGCGGGGCGATTGTGTCGTCCTGTCTGGTTGCGTGGAAACGTGTGGGATTTTCCACTTGTCTGTGTATTTTTATTGCCAATTTTATCGTTGGAAAAAAACTTTTCACACCCTCCGCCCTACACACCGAGCCCGAAATCCCGCTGACTCACTCGGCAGACGCGGCTCACACGGTTCGACTCGCGTCACAGTTGTTCATAATTTCCAAATATACAAGTTTGGGTGTTTGTTTTAGTTTTCATTTGAATTTATGTTGCATTTGTTTATTGCCCGTCATTTCACTTTCTTTGCAATGCCATAAATTTGCTTTGTTTTCCGCTGTCCTGTTTGCTTTGCCTATCCCTTTTGGCTTCTGTTTATTTATTGTTCCAGTCTACCGTGTTTATTGCAATTCTTTTCCGGGGGCGGGCATCTGCCGCCAGTTGGCAGTTGGCCGGCGAAATTCGTCGTCCTCGATTTGCTGATCGGTCGAATTTATCTGAAACGAAACAGAAAAAGGCAATAAAGGTTACTGCTTTGGTTCTTCTCTGTCGGGGGTTCCTTGTTGGTTTTAATGCTGTGTTAATAGGGAATCGATTTATTTGGGAATTCCTGCTAAATGCCCAGTGATTTACGGTTGGTAGGCGTCGTGGGCGTCCACGAAATTGCTTTTTGTGCGGCGCCCGAATCTTGTCTTGGGTTTTGTGGTCAATTAATTTCTGTAAAGCTGCTGCCGTTTGCTAGATTATAAGGATATTTTTCCGGGCCAGCCTACAACTGCTGATTGCCGGGGCTGAGCCCCTAAATCAAATTCAATTTCAAGCTGAAATGAATAAAGCTTGAAGTTCTCTAAGTTCTGGAAAGAATCGTTACCGCTGCGGCAATTTAAATTTAACATATTCCCCGCCTGAAACGTGTTCATCTTGAAAAATAACTTTCTCTGGGAATAGTTGCCGTTTAGGAAGTTCACACACACAGAGAGCACATAATTTTTAGGAAGATTTACGGTTGGAGGAATAATTTTTCACGGTATTTATGTCGACGGCAGCTGCCGCCGAGTGGCACGACTGTCGCTTTGCCAGCCCAAAAAGACAAACACAAATTTATCTTCATAATGTTCCACATACCCACACACTCACACACCCGGCTGCCTGCCGTTATTCATAGCCCAGCGAGGCAGTAAACTGAAGTCCATGATATCGCATATATGCAAATGGGCGCCATCCACGCCGTCGCTGCACCCGCCGTGCATCTGTGTGTGAGGCTGCAACGCTGCAAAATGTCACCGAAAGTGAAAGGCGAGGCAGTAATGCTGAAAGGACACTTCATGCCAGCGTGCCCACGCTCTCCCACCCGCCGTCCCATCGTCCACCCATCGATGTCACTTTCGCCGTGAAGCCGTGAAGAAAACTAGGCCAACGGCAGAATGTTGACTTTAATGTTGCTGTCGCTTAGAATTTATGCAGCTGACGGCCACTCACAGTCAACTGCACGCTGGGCTCGCTCAGCTGTGCGAAAAAAAAGGAAGATGCCAACCAAAAACTTTGGCCCCACCGAGATGAAGATTTATGCGACTGACTTCATAACCGGAAACGGGAAGTGGGCGCCTCAATCACAGCAAAATGCAATTAAAAAAAGAAACGAGCCCCTCCCTCGGCTTATTCAATTCACTAATTAAATATCGAGGGTGAAAGGCGGCGGGGGTGGCGGAACTTTCCCAACTTTTCCCTCACACATATGCCGGTTATGTGGTCGGTTTATTTCCACAGTTTTGCATGGGAATATTAATGACTTGTGGCGATGGTTGGCGGTGGGGGCGGATGCCACCGACATTTGGTGTCTAACTTTTCAACAGTTTTGACTACAAACACCGCAAATGTTACTCAATTTGGTTGCCATCGTCGGTTTCGCCATCCCCAACGTCATCCCTGCGATGTCGGTCGAGAATTTTGATGATGGCTGTTTGGGAGCCGATGTGACTTTGACTGACACGTGTCGTTGTTTGGGTTTTTGCGGAAAAGCCATTAAGCTTTCCATCCACTTGCCTTGAACACTTAATGAGCTCCCCTCGGCCCTCCCACCGAAAATAGTTGGCTGGAAACCCCAAAAACAAGTTGAACTGGAGTTGCCGTCAAGGAATGAAACATGAAATTAATTTCTGGGTTATGATAATCAATTTCCATTGATTTTCGAGCCCGAGCCGCCCAAGCCCTTGGGAGAGTTTATTTCATCCTTTTCGCTCCGTCCATTTGCATATTCAATGAGCTCCTTCGAAAATACGACAATACAAATTGTCAGAAATTAACAGAAAATTATTGCTCGACATTTAATTGGCGGGTCGCCGTCCTTGTCCTCGGGTATTGGTCCTCTTGGAATTGGGCTTGTAATAAAATCCATAAATTAATGAAAATCACAGCTGGCATTGCTTGGCGGCCTAAATCGGTCCCTCAACTCATTACCACTTCAATTTTTTAGCCTGACAATCGATCCCCGGGGAGGGATCTAAATGAGCTTCTAAGCAGCTGTTAGAATTCCAGGTATTTTTGAATATTTCAATGGGAATGAAGATGGAAATTGCCAACTCTTTTTGTCTGTGGCCGTCAAGGGAACAAAAGAGGAAACCTCACGCCAACTTGCCCACAGCCGGTAATAAAAATCAAAAGCAAATAAACTTATGAAATTTGAAAGGGTGGACGAAGGGTCGCTGGGTGGCGGTGGCGGGTCCTTTGACAGACAAGATTGAAACTTGTTTACACAATTTCAGCGCTAACTGTCGACAAACTAAATTTGCTGTGCAATCGCCTCCGTTTCAGTTTTTTCTGCCACCCAACAAGGCTGTGAGTGTTGTTGTTGTTGCCGCTGCTCCTGGCGATGTAGGAGCTGTTCTTGCTGCTGTTATAACTGTTTGCTGCCATCATCTGTACTTTGTTGTTGGCGTTGTTGCTGTTCGTGTTGTTCTGTTGGCTTTTTTGCCCATCGCTCTGACTCTGCCCGACTCTCATGGGAAATTTATCTAAATGTTGTTTCAAAACTTTAACTTCTCTATGAATGTGTGCGTGTGCGTGTGTGAGTTAAGGGCTTTCTGTGATTGCCAGTGGCTCTGCAATACTCTTTTCCCCATAATCCATTGAGGGGGGCTTTCGAGAACAAAAAGGTTGTCAAATCAAAGATCTACGGACGAGAAAGCAAAGAAACAGAAGCCGATTTATTGTCGACGGGGATTGTTGACTTGTCCCGCAAAAAATGGATGCAATGCCCTTTTTAAAACGGGTCGACACCATTCAGGACGAGTTGACGGGAAAGACTAAGCTCAAATTAACATAAGTAAAATAATAAAAAAACACATTTAAAAATAAATTTTATATTTATTAAAAATTTATTAAATTAAAATCATAATTTTCTATTTCAGGAGACACGGACTCTGCCGCTGGGTGAGTTTTCATTTTTTTCAACTCTTTTAACCATTTAATTTTTATTTTTCGGGGGCCTACTCCCAGGTATTTTATTTTTTTTTAAGTCTGATTTTTTTTTTAAGGCTAGATTAGGTTATTTTAATTTTTTTTTCAGCATATTCGAATTTTTTAGGGGGGGTAGGCCAGGGCTTTCAGCAAATTAAATTTCAAGGTGGGGGTAGGCCAGGGTTGATGTTTTTTTTTGTTTTTTGTATTTTTTCGGTTTATGCGCCTAAAAGTATGCAATATTTTTTGAAAAAACGAAAAAAAACCCTGGCCTACCCCAAGTACGAAATTTGAATAGCTGAAAAAGCGACCTACCCCAATGCTGAAATTTTTAATCCGTTGCCTACTTTTAGGTGCTGCGTGTAATTTGTGGGCCAGCTGCTCCTGGCCGGCTTCCAGTCCGAAAAACGATCCAGAGAGGCCCTGGAAACGGAAATAAAAATAAAATTAATTGAATTTTCCAGAATTAATAAAGCAAACCCCCATAAAATAAAAAATAGTGGTGTTTTATTTATATTTTAGCTACCCAAAGGACCCTTGGAAACAGCTCTGCTAATAAAGCCTCTATCGGGTGAAAAGAGTGGCCAATGGCCTGCTATTCCTGGCGGATCTTCGGATGCTCCGTTTACACTCACTCTGAATCAGTTTTTGCACAGTTTCTGTGTCTGTCATCCGCCCTCCAGGCCATAGCCACCGGTTGGCATTGGGACAACATTGCCCTTCCTAGGCTTTCTCCTCACTGCGTGTCTGTGTGGGTGTATTTGTGTGTCGGAGGCAAAGTTGACACAACTAAAGACATTACACAACAGATTACGTGTGGCTCTGTCTCTGTGTGGATGTGCGTAGCTGGCTGTAGTGCCATTAAAACTTACCCGCTCACACACACAGATGCTCTGCCTTCCTCACTCATAAACTACTAAGCAGATTTACAACAACAAATTTTTATGTTGCTACTGTTCTTGCCGGGGTTCGGGGGGCGGGGCGCTTTCTCCGCAGGCTTATAATATGCGTGGGGAGAAAGAATGGGAAATGGGCTACAAATGAAGTGGTTGGGGATGCCGGGCCCAAGTTGTAATAGGCAAAGTGTTGCCCCCCAGCTGCTGTTGCCTCCTGCAAGTGAGTTAATGTTTGTTGGCCTAATAGAAAAGCCTTCCCCTCATTGGGCTGGCAGTGGGCCTAGGCACATTTGTAAGTTACTTGTAGCGACAAAACTCCGGGCCCGAGATGTTTATCTTAACATCTATGAAATATGTATGAATTTTTTGTTGTATTTTGTGTTTTTTTTCCTTTTCGGGCCGACAAGCTACGACTTGGCAGAAAGTACGTGAAGGCTGTCTGCGCCGCCCGGCAGGCGTTAAGAACGAAATGAAACCGAGTCTTTGCAAATAAGCCAACCAGTCAGGCAAGTTTGTCAGTGCCTTCGTTTGGTCTTTCACTGGATTCCTGCTGACTTAACAACCGTCTGTCGTCATGTTAACTTTCTTTGCGTTCTGCCTTTTGGTGTTTGCTTTAAAAGGCTTCGGGGGCTTCGGGCTTTATGTATTCATATTCACAATTGGTGTGAATTTCTCGGGGTATTCTGTTTGTCTTTCCCCCACAATTGAGCTATTTTCGCCGGCTGCGAAGACGGCCATGTTCGTTAAGATTAAAAACTCAAGCTGGCCAGCAGTTTCCATCAATCAGAGCCAACTGTTGGCCCAGTCCCAGCAAAGGAGAAAGTGCTGCTTTAATAATCTAAATTGAATACGGGCAGAGCGCTGTGAACCCAAGCGAATCCCCGCGCTGCACGTAAGTTGGCTTTATTGTTCATTGTTTTCCAGCCAAAATATGTCTGAAGGGTCACTTATTCAGCCAAACATGCAATGAAACACATGCGAGTTGTGGGTGGCGAGCACTCAATGGGAAATGCCATAACCCCAGCCGCCCCCAACAACAGTGCCGCCACCAACGAGGCAAGGAGTCTATAAAAGCAAATGTAGCACTACCCAGAGCCACAGCAGACAGTGGGAAAGACTCAGGGACGGACGGAGAGAAGTTGAGTGTTTGCCTGGCAGCCTCTCACCGACAGCAACAACAAATAATGGAAAATAAAGTCGACTATAAAATCACAGGTTTATATTTTTTCGGGGCAGTTGGCGCTCTCGAGCAGCAGCTTTGTATGCGGCAAGCTGCTTGTTCGTTCGTGCAACATCAGTCGATTTAAGGCCCGCCAGGGAAAGAAAGAAAGACAACCGCCTGCCGGTGGATTCTTCGTGCTTGCCAGCTTTCCAATTTGTGACTTTGCTCGTCCTGCAGTCATTAATTAAGCGCTGTGTCTCTCTCGCCGGGACTTTGATCTTGTTGGGCTACAAGTTTTAATTGAGAGCGAGGAACTTTAAGTCGCCAACAGCAATTGCTCGAGGAATTTTCCGCTTTGCTCAATATGATTGATGATTTATAGAAGTGGAATAGGAGAGAGGGAAGGAAAAACCTCGACGGATTTAATAAATTTCCCCGAGCGTTGCCATTGCTTTTACTTTTTTTCGGTTGGTCATTTTTCGCGTTGTGTCTTTCCGTTTGGCTCTCTGATGAACCGTTATAAATCACGACACGCGCTGGCCAAAACTACCAGCCAGATATAGAAAAATACACGTGGATTTATATATAGACTGCCATAAACTTTGATCTCTTAATAAATTGAAGACACTTAATCATCTCCAGCCAGCAGCCCCGCAGGTGAGCGGGGAGCCACGAACTTTTGCCGCTCTGCCAATTTCTATACAGGGAAATCAACCCGGCTATTTATTCATATGCCAGGACAGTTTCCCACCTGCTGGGACTGGGGGATGGGTAAACTTAAACTAACTTGGAATTGAATTTATTGCCGGTGCCGTTCGCTGGGGCTTATAAATTTTGTGAAAATTGCTCATACGACTCGCTGGCCCGGCCAGCACCAGCCCCACGACCAGACGAGTGTCATTTTGGCGCCCGGTTGCTTCTAAACGCATAATGGCAAGTGTACACTTGTTTACCGTTACCCAAAAGCCCAAACGCAATTAAGCCCCACACACACACGCACCCACTCGCATAGGCAGGCAATCCACTTAGGTGGACGGCTGGCGGACGGCTGGTTTGCCTAAATTTTAAGCCTCTCCCTGATGAGTGTGGCATTCGTTGGTTGGGGGCAACGTGGATGACGTTGTTGTCTACTTAAAAGCAGCATAATTGCGCTGCTTACTTTCCCGGGATATGGGCGACGGGGGATGGCCGAAAATTAAAGTAAATTTATCATTCTCGAGGCAAAATTATCAGGCCACACGAAACTGCAGCTGTGTGGCCGTTGTGCATTTGCATTTCATTAATTTCGTCGGCCGCAATTTGGCCATTTTCGGCAATAGCAGTGGCAGCGGCCAACGACAATCGCCTGTGGAGCTTGTGGTCCACTGCTGAGGCAGCAAATAAATCCTTTGTTTGCCAATAAATTTCCTTTAGCCAGGGTCGGTCGTTTTGTAGCCGCAACCAATTTGTATTTGTTCCTCGTTAAAGTTTTCTTTTCTTGCCTTGGCTAATTAAAATTCCCTCTGCCCCTCAAACTGCAGTGAAATTGCTTGGCTACAGAAATTTGACCAAGTTTATGAGTTTGTGGTTTTTAATTTCCTGTGGTCACTGCAATTCGGATGCTTCAAGCTATCAAATTGCAGGAAATTAAAGAGAAAATAGGCCAGAAATATATGAAGAAAGTCTTTAAAGAATCGGCAGGCTTGCTGATCTTTTCTATTGTCCCTTCTCACCCAGCAGAACTCCCCCTGCCCTCCCAGAAATGAACCCTACCTTCTTAGATGGACTTATTTTCTTTGCCATTGCGACTACTGTTCCGGGCCCATTTAGACGAGTGAATTGTGAGCCTCGAGTAAAGTTTTTCTTTTCCTCTCGGTTGTTTAACTGATTTCATTGTCCCCGCTTGGAATGAATGAAAGGGGCGCTGAGCTGAGCGCTTCTTCGTTTAAATAATTCATGCTGGCATATATTATGTATTGTTCATATACTTATAGTATGATGCTCGTGGCATTTAGCCTAGCGAACCAGAGAGTCAGTCGGACCGTCGGTGAGTCGCTGAGATACAAAGCGAACCGTTGACTTTGCTCAATCAATATTAGCCAATTTCTGAAGGTCCTTTTATGCCTCGTTTGTGTTGTCATACCCCTAACCCTGCTCACCAGAATAGATGGCAATGTCTGTCGAAATGTCCGCTGAGGGGCGCAAAACTTTGACCTTCAATGGGCCTGGGCGGCCCTGGCGGTTGGCAAATAAATTGACCAGAAAGGCAAACCAAATTCCCCTCGACATTCATGTCGATTTTAATATACTTTCCTGCCTCAGTGTTTACCATTTGCCGGCCAGGGGTTTCTATATAAATTTTTGCATATTTTATGACAACCCAGACGCCCACGGCCCTCGGTTTCCCTAGCCGAGAAGAAATAAAAGTTTTCGCCTTTCACACGTGGCAGCGCCAAGTCGCCAGGGCTTTGCGGCCCAGCCTAGGGTTGTCAACACTCGGCACGAATTATTAAAACATTTTCCCACGAGTGTCAACACTTTCGATGGCCGTCACTCCGACCACAAGGGAGGCTCCACCGCTCCTTCAACGCCGGTCCCCCAGAACCTTCTCCAGCGCGTTGTCTGACAAAAAAAGAGTTGCCATTGGGCCCTTTAATATTTAAGGGAACTTCAAAAATGCAAAGACAAAAAGTTGAGAAGCCAGACTCGCTGGCTGGCTGGGTGCCCTTTTGCCTGGGTTAAGTGTGTGTTTGGGGCTGGCAGACATGGCGACTGGGGAGCGATGGTGTAATGTGGAAAAGCGACGCCAAGCGGATTAGGGCGCGTAATAAAAGTTAAAGACACCAGGCAAACAGGCCGGAAGGTCGCTCAACTGTGGCGACACACAACAATTCGGCCCAAGTGCCCGGGCGGTCGGTTTGCGGCTTCCCTTTCGCCGCTGTCGATGTGCTGCTGCCTGTCTGTGTATTTAGGTTAGCCGGGCCAACTGCCAGCGGTGGCAGACAGCTTCATTAAGATAAACCAATAGCTGCTAAATTGTTAACATTAAGCATGCATAATGAATTAAAGTTTGCGCCGCGAAGTGCCGGGTTCAAATGGCAAATGGTAAGCTGGCATGGCCCCTCACCTGCTGGGCGGCGGCTATGCTTCCTGCTGGAGTGGGTGTAGTTGTGGGTGCTTTGGTGCGAGGACTAACCCGGATAACGAGGCTAACGAGCGGCAGCCACAGGCAAGACAAATTGCATAACCAGGTTGGGGGAAATTCTCACCACATGAAAGCAAATTCCAGGAAGCCAGCGGCGGGGGTAATATTTTTTTGGGTATTCAAAGTAAAGAAAGGGGAATTAAGTCACAGGCTTAAGTTGTCTCCTAAATGGTTTTCAAAAAGGGTCCTAACTTCCCAATTATATCTTTAAATATATTTAAAGGACTCCCCGCCTAACGAGCAGTTCTGCTTTCTCAACGGAAATCTCAGTTTCTATCTCTTCATTTCCCTGCGGATGGCAACCGCACAGGCAATTTGAAGGAAGGATTTCATCTGCCGAAAAACACATTCGATTAATATACCAAATGTTGTGTGATGATATATCTGCCAAAATGACGCCATTTTCCAATTCCGCCCCACCGACCATCACCGCCCACCGCCCCCCGAAAATGGTGTCGCCAATTCGCATTGTTCATCGAGGTCGAACTCATTGGGGAGAAACGGCGCCATGCGGATCGACCCCATGCCGTTCTCTGTGCGTCGGTTGGCGATTCACCTTAACCTCGGTGCCCTCTGAGAATCTCTGGCTAGAATAGCAAACGCAGCAGAAGCTGGAAAACAACAACGCAAATAACAACGCCCAGCATCCGACGACGACGACAAAAGGAGCAAACATAACCTAAAAGATTATTCAGCGTGAGATAGTGGAAGTCTCTCCTCCACTCTCAAGTCCCAACTGACTCATACTTCCTTCTCTTTGTTAGGCCAACGCCTTCCCTTCACTGTGGGCCCACAGTGGCTGGCCTATTTGGAGGTCTGTTTAGTCATTCGTTTCGCTTGTTAACAACCCAAGGAAGCCGTCGGAGGGGCGGAGAGGCCGTTCACTCGCTTGCACCTCCGCGTCAAGGTTGAATTGCCTGCTGGCTGGGCCAAGGAAGCCCCACAGCCCAGATGACTGGCACAATCGCAAGGAGCGGGCGCCCGGCCTGTCACCGTGACTCGTGCGGCTGTGCGGCTGTGGTTGTTGCTGTTTTCACAGATGTTCGGCATTTGGGTGGCTTATGTATTCATAATTTAGAGCCCAGTTACGCTTACATGACGTTTTTCGAGGAGATTCCACATAATTTACTTTAATCTTATTGAAAGACAAGCGTAGGGACCCCAGACACCTCGGGAATGACGATAACACTTAAAGCAATTGCTTTTCGATGGTTGGTTAGGTTTTGATTTTTCGATTTTCTTCCCCCTTTCTTCCCAAGGATTTCAAAGCAATTGGGTGCTCGATTTTGGGGTGTCAATGGAAAGTTGGCATTTGAAGATTCATGGGGAAAATAAATAAAGTAAAGCTTTGGTTCTTATGAAGCAATTGAGGGAATCCATAAACGATAACTGAGGATCGAGTTAGAAAACCTTGAAGCCTCCGTACCGAAATTCTGTGTACTTTGTCGCTTTCCCTTTCCCGATTTACGTACACTTTCTAGTTTTCCCAGGGGCGCCTGGGCTTGGGATGCCTTTGAGAGTCTGTCCAAAATTCTTTGATGGTAATGCGGGTTTATTGTCTGAGGCACTCAACTTCATTAGCAGGCCCAAAGGTCATGAGCCTGCCAGCACCTTCGCTTTCACATTTCTTTACTTTCGTCCAGCTTTGTTGTCGTTGTTGCTGCTGTTGGCTTTTTACATAAAATTGTCGCCTGACCAAGTTTGAGTCTGCTCATTCGCATGTCTGACATTTTAGCTTTTCCGAGCGCCAATGGTGGGAGGGCTATGATGCTGGGCATCCTCTGATTGTTGTCCTGTTTTGTGTCTGTTGCCTTTGTTGCCAGCTGGGCGGGGCACGCTCGGAGGTGTGCTTTCTAATTTAGTTAAAACCACATAAATAACGAAAAGCCAGGGCCCCACTGCCAGTGGCGCTGGCATCATCGGAGGCTTTAAGCTTGCCAGCCATGGGAAAGTTGACTGTTTTGGCATTTAAGTGGCCCCGCCTGCTTGACACAAATCTGTCAGCCATGAAAATTGCCTGGCGGCCCTGACATAGTTCGGCCCGGCCCAACCCGGCCAGGGCGTGGCAAGTGGCCAATTTAATGTAATGCCGCCAATTAAAGTGAGTTTGAAATGCGGCAGTGGCCAGGAAGCTGCTCGGCCGGCGAGGCTGCTTAATCAAATTGAAAAGTTGCTCATACGCCGGTTGGCCCCGCCCCGTGGAAAAGAAACTGCCGCAAACTTTTCGGCTTTTGTCAGTCGCCCCATCAGCCACACCCGCCCATGCGCCCTGGTGACGATGATTTCGCCTGATTGCTTTCGATTGTCTGCCATTTTCTTGGGTCGCCAGGGCGCGCGGCCAGCAGCAGACAAAGTGCTTCTAATTTGAGTTGCCCTCATGAAAAGTTGACCAACCACGAAATGACTAAGCACACCGCCCTCAAAAGTAGCCCGTAGTTTTCGACCTTCCTGCTTTGGTCTTTCTGCCTCTGAATTTCCCGACGTCATGGGTTTTAATTGCTTCAAATTTGGAGACATCCGGACTGAGTGTAAGCGTAATCGATGCCGAGACTTGATTCCATTCATTTGGCCCCCCAATTAAGTATTCAACGGCCTGGCGGAGGCCCGAATGCATTGACTTGGGGGTTCGAGAGGGCGGAGCTTTCCGAGCGATTGAATTAAATGAGTGCAATCAAAGGCCAAATTATGGCAACTTGATTTCGGGTGAGCAGGTGGAAAATATTGCAATTGAAAACATTTAATAAGCCAAATTGCCAGGCAAAACGTTTCCCAATACAAATTGAAAAATGCCAGACATTCTCACGAACAGGTCGAGAGGAAAAGAGGCGGCGAAAAATATTCATGCAACTTTAATTGAAATTGTGGAAGCTTCAATTCGGATTGATTTATTTTTTTCAATTGAATTTCATGTCGATAAACGAAATGCCAAACTTTATCCTCAGATAGGCATAAATTTCCCCTCCTCGCCTGGGTTTCCTGGCTTTCTTCCTTCGGCGCCCTCTTTTATCTGCTTGTCATAATTTGTAAGTCGGCCGGGCAAGGAGGGCGAAACTTGAACCTTTGCCAGGGCAAAGTTGTGGGTCAACCTTACGGTCAATTTATTATGTTCGCGCGCCCAGGACTTTTACTTCTTTCATGCATGACTGTACCCATTAAAAACCGAATTTAATTAACTTGGCCAACTTTTATTAATGCCAACGGCGCCTCGCCCAGCCGCCTGCCGCTAAGCAAGTTTAAGCCGCGCTCATAAAAAGTAGCGCATAAGAAAATATATAAATAAAAGACACACTATCAGCATCTCGGCACGCATTACGTACACAATTTACTTTATTACATAAACTGATTATAGTTGGCGGCAAGGGCGGCAAGAGCGGCAGGCGGCGGACCAAAGTCCTGGCCCGTCGTCAGGTTGCTTGGGAGAAGAGAGAGGCAAGCGCGGGCAGCTTGCCGGTCAGGAAAACTTTAATATCCTGAGCGTTATTATCATTATTAAACTGTGAATGGCATAATAAACGGACAGGGTAACCGCAGAGTGCCCAGGCTCGCGGCCCAAGGACTTCGGACAGAGCCGTGCTCCAGGCATAGGCACAGTGGACGCGAAGTTGAAGGGAAATAGCCAAAGCCATTTCAATTATACAATCTTTGATTGATAGGCGGAAATATGACAGAAGGAATCAATTGAAAACGCTTTCGGTAGAAGAGAAATTGAAAGTAGTTTGGGAAGAGATTTTGAAGAATCTTGGAGGCCCAAACGAAAGTATCTTTTAGATTTAGAAGTGGACAGAAATATTCACGATAAAGAAAAGCAATTTGAGTATCCCACTTTCCACTGTATTCGCCCCACTGTGGCTGCCCTAGAGATTGAGTGACTTTGACGTTTGAGGAGTGGAATGTGCGATGCTGTTTACTGCCAACTTCCGTCGCGTTTAATGCGCGTGCTGTGCATTCCGTCGTTTTAATGCCTCACCAGGCGGCTGGCCGTCATCGCCACCGTCACCGCCATCATCATCGCCGCCATCAGCGCCAGGAACAGCGGTCGACCTGTCCGGGCCCTGCCAGCAATCAATGCTCAGTTTAAAGTTATGAGCGCATAATAATCTATTGAAATGCATTTTATAGTAAGGCCAACCAACACACACACAGAGAGGCGGAGTAAAGCCAAGTCACAGTGACTTGAGGCAAGGGCTTAGCTCGCCTTCGTCCTTTTGCGGTGAGACTGCACTTAACGGGCAGCACGCGTCGCATAAATACTTTAAGTACCCCTTGGTTGTGGTCCTGGCAGGAGCCAGATTGGCCGGGGCGGGGAGCAACGGTAATGGAGCCCAGACGTTTATGGCAGATGGCTTAGCGACGCATTGGCTGGCACGCTAATTTTCGAATGCCCAGCCTAATGCACTTGGCCAGCTGCCCTGCCCCTGCCTCTGCCCCCTGAGAGAGTCGATTTGTCGGGCCCGAGGGCCCCCAACATGTTTGCTTTGTAATTAGTCGTTAATGAAGCATTTTCCTTTTGCAGATTGCATGTTTCGATTGCGACTTTTCAATACCTTGGCCCGCCCTAATCTGATTGGAGAGAACTGACCGGACACGCAAGTTTGAAGCCTTTGCAATTCGCTTACCACTCGCCGCCTGGTTAGGCAGTCACGCCATCGGATTCATGGTTCAATTTACCTGGAAATAAACGAATGAAATGTTGAGTGAGGGTTTTTTTTTAAATCTCAGAATTTGTAATTCGGATAAATAAAATTCTCTGATTTAATTATGTGTCCGGCCGTCCCTGATCCTTGCAGCTGAACAATCTTCTCGTTTGTATTTACTTTTTTTGGTTGGCTTTATTTTAATTTTAGCATTTCCGCCTCAAATCCCCTGCACGTGCGGGGAGAGATGTTGACACAATTTACATAAATCCAAACCAAAATATTTGCATTGCCTAAGCCAGAAAGAGGGAAAAGAGCTGAGGGTAGAGTATGCAGAACGTCTGTATGCGATTAGCAAGAGCTGACGAGCGGGGCGGAAGGCAATTTAGCCTTGAATTTATTAAATATTTTGTCTTATCCAAAAGAATTCAGGATGCCGGTGGTCGCCCTCAGAAAATTTCAATGTTTCAGAGGAAGTTCTTCTGAGAGTTTAAATGATTTATTTAGGAAAAGTCTCAGGATTCGTTAAATAATCTGAAACACCTGACAGCTTTAATTTGATGATTCCAAGCAAAAATATAAATAATTTCAAACCATAAATGTTTTACGGAGTTGGCAATAAGAGTTAAGAGTATTTTACCCATAAAATTAAGAATAAATACAACATTGTTGCCTGCCAAAAAAGAGTAACACAAAGTCCCGGAAAAAAAACAAATAAATATATTATAATTCGCCTTCGATTCGATTCGATTTGGATAGCTTAACTCGGGAATTTCGCCGCTCGGAATCGGTAATTTAAAATCAACATTTCTTGTGCTCGCAGAAAAAACAACAAATATTCAATTTGGGGGAAAAACACATTTTCCATTTGAATTGTGGACGAAAACATATGGGAAAGTTTGTACGCGTGGCCAGCCAGTCAAATTTAATTGCAATTTCAATAATCAGCTTTATTATTTTTAGTTATCGGCTGCATAAGCCCACCAACCGCCCCACCCACCTGCAGGAGACACCTGGGAATGCAGAAGCCTCGTTTGCATGCGGCACGAACGACTTTTGATAAAATCAACATTTCAATTTAATTAAACATGAATTGATTTTGACGTCGTCATCATTGCCCAGAGCTTCTTTCCACAGTTGAAATCAATTAACGATTTGTTCACTGAACACGAGAGGTAATTCATCCTCTTGCTCTCGTCCTTGTCCGTGTGCCCGCTATCAGACTTATTTACACATGTGAGAAAGTAGAAGATGCGAATTATTTACATTTGAAGCGATAACAAGTCGAATCGAACGTCTTCCGTCCCGGTGGCCCCGGCAGGAAGTGCACTCATTTGCATTCGAATGCTGTGAGCGAAAGGAATCCTTGGCGTTAATTGATTAGCTGCCGAGGCGGGCGGGCGGCACATCATCAGTTAATTGAAAGACGAGGGGAGGCGGCCGGTCGGTGAATTTCCACATCATGGAAAATTAATGACAGGCACTTCAAAATAATTTATGATAAATAAACCGAGAGAAGCGCAGAAGGAATTTAATTGCCGGCAGGAAAAAGTCTAGAATTTAAGGCCCCATTTGAGGTCGTAATCTTTGAAAAGGAAGTGCGGGTAACCCATCAAAATTTAAGCATTTTTCCACCTGAGCCTGAGGATTTCGACCTTTGATTTCATTGCCATTTTGGGATGATTGCCGGGGCCGCCTCCTGTCAGCGTACTTGACGAGGATATTCTAATTTGTAGAAGCCGGCTGATCCGCCGGTGCGTGTGTATGGTGGACGTGTGTGCGATACAAGGAGCAATTAAAATTTCATAGCTCCATAAGCGGATGGCTATTTAAATATTAATTTGGCTCATTTGCTTGTTTTGATGTCATGGCGAGCGCCGCGTGTCATGTGGCAGTGTCTGGTTTATTTATGTCAATTAGACGACAACAGACAGCGCAGACAGCCAAACGCCCGACTGTCAAAGTCTCTCCAACGGCCTCTTCACGTGATTATCGTCGTCGGTTCGGCCCCAAGAAGGAGTCGCATTTGCGTGTTGGCCACGCCAAATTTGGAGCAGCGGCGACGCCTCCTCTACGCACCGATTGTGCGCTGACTGCCAACAACATGAAAACGCGAATTAATTAAGCCCAAAACACACGAAAAAGGACACGCAAAAAGGACGAAGCGCCAAGGCGTAGCTGTCGCCTGGCCCCCAGCGATACGCAGAAGTGCTAATCAGGTTTAGTCTGCTTGGGAAATCAACTCGGTCGCTTGGGTAGGAGAGCCGGGAAAATCAGCTTAGCCCGGCTGAGATTTTCAAAAGGGAGCAAAGGCTGAGCCAAAGACCCCAAGAAATCCTTGATCGCATTTCAAGTGATTGGCTAGAAATCCAATGCCATCTCAGTTTGGGGGATCGGGGTTCGGCTCGACCAGCTAACCGATGATTATAATATCCTGCACGTGATTCATTTATTTCCTTTCTTTGCCAGCAACGCGCTTTCGCCTGGGGCGTCATATATTTTTCCTCTTTCCTTGCGCGCTCTCGTTCCGCTGGCCGAGGCTCATTTGGTTTATTATTTTTTTCTTGCCAATTTTCTATGCACGTAGAGCAGCTCCCTCTGCCCCGACTCGGGGTTGGCATTTACCGCCTTTCGTTCATTGCCGTGGGCAGCAGGTTAACGAAACTTAATGGCCTCCTGTTCTGCCAGCTGCTCGGTTTCCCCTCAATCGTCCTGTCTCTGCCACAGGCGCGTGTGCGCGAGCTGTTTGTCTCAGACCAAACAACAGACAAGCCAACCAATCGACCAAGGCAATCCTACACTCCAGAGCAAGATTGGGGCCGTTGCTAGGAAGTCTAAACTAAGGAACTGCAGCGGCTTGGATTATTTCTCGCACAACCCAAAAGCAGGCATTAAATATATTAAAGTTGCAACAAAAATTCTTTAAATGATTTCAATCAACCGTCTGCCATTTAGGCATATTAAGTTAATTGAGTATTATAAATGTGGAGCAGAAAAGTTTTCCGGACAGTGTAGATTTCCAGGAAGCAATCAGCTCAGCTCATTCCGAGCAAACAACACTACAAGTTGAGCTCCGTACCGCAACCCCCACAGGGGTTTCTGATAAGCCATCGACTACTAACCTCACTAAATCAATAAACTCTTGAGTATCAATTTGGCCGGCAAATAAAACTTGAAATACCAAAGAATCGTCAGCTCGAGGGTTAATTTTTTGGCCCATTTGGCCTCCTCCGAAGCAGGGACTTTCTCTGCGCCGAGGTGGCCATGTTAATTGACAAATGTCGTGCCCAGTTTGATTACCATGAGCGTTAATTTGAGTGGAAAAGTTGGGCAATAACCACTACGAATACCACGAACAGCAGCAGGTTCATAGGTCATTCCGGACAAGTCATAAACAAATCAACGATACCCTCGACATTTTACAAGAACGACCAACACAAAATTACATGTTACACTCCCCAAAAACATAACTGCCAATCCGGGGCACCTCAAACGCAGTCGACCGAGTTGCCAACACAAAATCAACTGCCAGCCCAACAAGTTGCCAGCCCCACCGCAACAGCCCAGCAAACATGCAGCCCGCAAAAAAAAAACAGCAAAAAAAAGCGTGGAAGCCACAACAAGAAAACAAGTGGCTGAAAAAAGGGATACGGATACCCAAAGGAGAAAAAAGCGACCAGCAAGTTATTCATTATCATGTCACGTCAATCGAAAACAATCTAATGACTGCACATGATTTCTATCTTAAATGGAAGGCCCGGGCTCCTCTCAAAGGACCCAGGGCAGCCAAGAATGCGTAACGGCCGCACAAAATAGAAAAAAACAACCAACTATCGAAGGGCAGGAGGAGGCGCGTGTGCGGGTTTTGTGGTGTGAAAGTTTGCGGCAAAAACGTTTATTATACATTAGCCCGGCTTAAACGGTTAAATCAACTGTGAAGCTGCCACAGTAAGGTCAGTGAAAAGGTTAAGTGGAAACAAAGCGATGATTTTATAGGCCACCGAAATGCGATTATTAATCAAGCAGGGAAAGAGCCTTTGACATGCAAGGGAGCCGAAGAAAATAGACAAACTGATGGATGTCAAGAATCAGAAAAGAGGTGAGATTAAAAAGTGGGCGATGTAGGCCACGATATTAAATGGAAATTAATAGTAAATAAAATTTAGCTCCAGCTTATTCACAAAGAAGCCCCAGCAGCGTCCCATCGCATAATTAAAATCTTCACAAATTTTAAAGCCAAAAAAACAAGTGACAGTGAAAGACAGACTGGCGGACGGACTGGCGGACAGACAGACAGTTAAGAGCAACTATTGGGACTGAACGGACCAACCTGTGCACAGATCTAAGCATCGGGATGGCCGGAATCCGTAATTCAAATGAGCTTTCAAATCCCCCAAAAAGTATAAAAGTGCGAGTGCCACGGGCTTGGCCCTTCAGTCGATCGCGATCTGTCGAAAGTTGTGCGCGTCTGCCTCCCTCTCTTCCCCTCTGCCACCCAACTTCCATCCCACTCTCCGCTCCCACCTGCTCACCTCTCCCACTCATCTCTCCCCCTCTCCTCTCCTCTCCTCTCCTCTCCTCTCCTCTCCTCTCCCCTCCTCTCCTCTCCTCTCTGCTCCCCCCTCCCCTCCCCTCCTCTCCCCTCCCCTCCCCCCCCTCACCTCCCCTC
>JBAMCP010000261.1:0-69018 GCA_037075105.1 Lissocephala sabroskyi
TTCTCATTACATCCGCCCGTCTGTCCTCCTTCTCTTCTTAACTGAGCCGCTTAACTGTCTTCTTCTCCAGTCTTCTAGCGCGTCTGCCTGCCCTTTTGCCTGCTTTACCGGCCGCCTGTCCCCGACTGATCCGTTTTATTGTCCATCTGTTCGTCTGTCTTTCCACTTTGCCCTATTTGGCTGTCAGTCTGTCTGGTGGACTTTCTCCGCGTGTGTCAGTCTGTTTCCTGTTCGTCCCACTGCCCGATGGACTGCCCATCTAACTGCCTTTGTCTCCGTCTGCCCGTCTGCTCTTTCGTCTTTGTTTGTCTACCTATCTGTCTGCTCATCTGTCTGTTTGCCTGTCTGTCGATCTCTCTTTCTGGCTGTTTACCCTGATATCCATTCGCCTTTCTGTCCGTTTGTTTGTCTGCCCGCTTAACTGTCCGTTGCCCATTTGAGAGTCCATCTAATTCTCCGTCTGTTTGTCTGCCCGTTCGCCCACGTGTCTGTCGTTCTGTCCCTTCGTTTTGTCTCTAGACAACCGATCTGCCGCTCTGAATCACGCTCAGAGCTTTGGAGCTAAAATCAAGAAAGCTTCAGAGCCAAAAGCTCTAAAGCGTCCCACGCTGAGCCGCCGACATGAATAAAAGCGCGGCTGATCGGCGATCCCGGCAGTTGCCAGCGATGGAAAAGTGCAAATCATATTGTGTGTGTGTGGATCCGTGAAAGCTGAAGTCGGTAAGTGCTATCAAATAAGATTCCTATAAAGAACAGAAGGCTGTGGATATACAAATCGATTATTAAGAGCACCTTCTCCAGGGTATTTAGAGCAGTTCTTCAACTTTATTTCTAAGATCTTGAAGCTTCTTAAAAAATAACATTCGCAGTTTTTATAATAAAAACCTAATTAGCCCGACAAAACCTTGACCTCGCTGGCTGTTCATTCGGTTCATCGGTTCATAATCCCGCAAAGAATTCACCTCCTTGACACTCCCAGGCAACTTTCGCTTTCCGAATGAGTCCCGGACTTGTGGTTGTCATTGTCTTTGGTGTGGGAGGAGAGGGACGGAGCGAACGTCTGGCACGCATCGAACTCAGGACATCACTTGACAGACCGAACGAGTTTCCTTCGGTGGAACTTTAAAGTGGATTTTCCTTTTGGATTTGCGGTGGTTTGTCTACCCCGCGGGAGGGGGGCGCTGGCCTTTTATGTCTTCCGGGCAACATAAACACCGGAATGGTGGATCGGGCCAGGCAGCGGAAAGTGGAGCAAAGTTTCGCTGACAGTCGCGGCCGCAGAAAGAAAGGAAAACATTAAAAAAAAAACAAAAAAAAACCACCAACGATGAAAATGCCAACGAAAAACCGTGTGACAAATGTGTTTGCCTGGCGCGGGAGGACACCCACATGTGCGTGTGTGTGTGCGTTGGGTAAACGATGAACAAAAGTTGTTGGCGTTGCTGTTTTTTGACGCCGTTTCACAAGCCAAAAGAAGAAACTTGCCAACGCCATTCCAGCAGTGCAACTTTGAAAAACTTTTACAGTTAAACGCCCTGCAATTGCTGCCTGTCTCAGGACTGCTCACCTGAAGGCACAGACCGCCCCTCCCCCTAATTGGAATGGCAGGTGTCGTTCGCCGCCGCCCGCCAGCCGTCTTGGCCTTTATCGAGTTTATTGGCTTAAAGTGTTTGGCAATTCATTAAGGTCTCAAAATCGCATTGTACACGGTAATGGCGGCATTGTCGCCTTTGTAGGCACTTCGAGAGCGTCAATTGCATTGTCGGCATTTGGCAGGACGCCTCGTTGGGCTTAAGCTAATTCACCGTTACTCCAATCCATCCTCTCCTGTGTGCGCCCCCGAGACGAGTAGATTCCGTTAATGTAAGTTGACTTTCCGCCCCGTCGAGTGGCGTGGAGAAGGAGGGAAGAAGCCGCTGCTCGGTTTTCGGTAATGTCAACAAATCTCAGGGATTAAATTGGTTTTACTCAAACAGACAATGCACAGTGGGCTAAATTACCAGCGCAACTGGAAACTACAAAAGTTTATTTAAAATTTTCCACTCTGCTTGGGCTGTTTGGATTTTTGTCCCACGGTAGCCAAAGAGCTTTGCTAAGTTTCTGGGCTCGCATTGGTCCTTTGGAAATCACCTCGAACCCCGTTTTTGGCCCTGAAGTCATTGGCTCTTCGTCGCAGTGGATTTGGCGGGGGACTTTAAGGCCGTGCCGGAAAGTATGCAACACGAAATGGGAATTTATTACACACACGCCCAATGGACACGGCCCACAAGCAACAGAGAGGAGAAGGGCAAAGGGCGCAGGACTCCCTACCTCTTCATTTAACCCCCCCTCCTCTGTGCAGCTAGGGAAATTGCCCCTTGCACGTGCCAGTGGCAGCGTCGTCGTCATCATCGGCACTCCATAAAATAATAAACCGAATTTTGTTGGCCAAGTTTAAGTGAAAATGTTAAAGTTTTTGTTGAAAATAAAGACAAACACTGTTATCACCTACAAAACAGCCGGCGCAGGCTGGCGGCACGCAGTCAGCGCCGCCCGGAGAACAACGGCGACAACAACAAAAACGAGGCCATCAAACTGAATGGGCCGCAGCGTAGGAAGCGGGGCGGGTTTTTGGAATGTGAGCCACGTAGGCAAAGTGGAAAATAAGTTGGAGAAACCGAAAGCGCAGCAAAATATTTATACAAATAGGTTATGCAAACAAACTTGAGCAGCGGCCCACACACACCCGCCCACACTTCCCTTCCACGTGGCTTTAAATTGCGTGCAAGGGGGGCGGCCGGTTTGTTTCTTGTTGTCTTCTTTGCAGGAGAAAAAGGACAGCCCTGCCGGATCATAAAGTCAGCCAACACGGGGAGGCCCCGGCCAGGCAGTTGGCGCCAGCAACATCGACGCTCCAGGACATAATGAAGTTTGAGTTTAGCTCAATGAAATGACAACAGGGAGCCCCATCGGAGGACACATAAAGGACCGCCCTGGGGTGATGGAAAAGTGACGCCAACTCGACATTCTTGCCCCGCTCCCGCCGAGAGGATTGCATTACAAAGTGCAACAGACAGCGCAGAATCGATGGCTCATCCGGAAACGACAGCGGGGCCGGTGGCTGGGACTCCATTGGGCGTTGCTGGCTGGCGCCTTTTGTAATGAAAATAAATTAATAATGTTCGGGGACAGCGGATGACGGGGAGTCTACAACATTGAAAATTCAAAACTCCAAGGAAAATGGACACCGCAAAACATATGAAATTTACTATCAATAAATTTTCATTAGCCAAGGGCCAGCGGCGGTGGTGGCGGTGGTTGGGCAGGGTCCAGGGTAGTTGACATAAATTATGGCCAACACCCCGAGGAAACCACACACATACACACACCTCAGGCCACCCCAAAGAGGCTGGGGAGGGTAACCAGAAATGAGCAGCAAGTGGCTGGAAATTTATGGCCCTTCCCCGGGCTGGCAACCTTTCCCCTTTTTGTGTCGCTAATCAAATGAAGTTTAAACATTTTGTTCGTTTCCTTTTTTATTGAGTGAAATTGTAAACTTTCATGTGCCATTTGTTCGAGGGGCGGCCGGCAGGATATCGCCTTTCAGTGGCTCTATATGGCGCTCGTTATCCCTGTGCCCTGAACCAGTTGATCTCTCCGGACGACTGGGGGTGGGTCTGGCGATGACGCCAAAGCTTCCGTTGTGATGGATGACAGGTTAATATGCGGCGACAGTTTTTCCTGGCTACCTGATGTTGATAAAATTTTCGTTTTTCTTTGCCATCTCCGCTGGCACGGGGATCAACGGGATGTGGACACGTGGCTGACGATGCCGGGCTGATGATGCAGTTGACATTTTAAATGCTTAACCCACCGGCCACCCGGGCACACAGGCAAACAAATTAACCCCGAACAGACTCGCTGGTCGACGAGGCGTATGCGTGACGGCTTCATTAGGCCAACCCAAAGGCCGAGT
Source organism: Lissocephala sabroskyi (assembly GCA_037075105.1). Lineage (NCBI taxonomy): Eukaryota > Metazoa > Arthropoda > Insecta > Diptera > Drosophilidae > Lissocephala > Lissocephala sabroskyi. The sequence goes on from JBAMCP010000261.1 coordinate 3,956, forward strand.
GGTAAACTTAAAAACCCGCTAAATAACTGCCAGCAACAATCGACCCACACACACAGCTCATCTGGCTGCAGTTTGGATGGCTGACAAAATGAGCGAATGGCCTGTCTCGATGGCAAATTCCGAGAGGGCCGACTGCTGCCCAAAACGAATGTCGAGAGAACAAATGGGTTGGTTCGGCGGGTGTGTGTGATTCGAATGCTTTGGAAAAACTTCCGCTCCATTAGTCTGGCTGTTTCCGGCAGCGTTTTCCTAGCACAATTTACGCAAATTGATGTCATCAACAGCGCCCAGTCGATGCCGCCGTCGCCGTCGTCGCTGCACTCCAAGCGTCGTCCAAGCAAGCCAAACAGAAGGGCGCTCCTCACCCCCCTGTGTGTGTGTGTGTAAGTCGGCAAATGAAGTGAATGAATGAGTGCCGCATGTTGCCGGCATTGCAGGCCATGTTCCGGTGCCCGGTCCCCCGCCCCTTCGCGAGGGGTCAACTGGGGCATAGGTGGGCGGTGGGGGTCGGGGACGGCCACCCTCTTGCGTTGGCGTTGGTTTCCGCTTGAAACGCATTTTGCTCATTTAACAGTTCGAGGGGCGGCCGCCGTCGGCGTTGGCTCTTGTTGCCGCCCGGGCTCACACCCCCGCACAATGGGGTGTGGTGAGGAGGTGTGCGGGGAGTGGGGGCGTGGCCGTCATCGCCGCTGCCACTTCAGCTCACCGTTGAGCACCTTTGGCAACTATTTTAAGTTGCACTGCGTGAACGCGCCACTTCCCCGTCTCAGCCCCTCTCATTTGCCAACTACCCTCGCATTACACTCGAAAATATAATCAACAAGAAATTGAAGCAAAGTTCTTGAGAATCCATAAAATTTAAATCAAAGTCAACAAAGTTTTCATTTTTATGGCTGCTGACCTGAAAACCCTTCCGATCAGATTGACAAACAGACGAGCAATCGTTAAATTCCTATCGTCTTCTTAGAAGACCTTAAATTTCCAACTTTTATTAATTTAAACTCTTCTTTGTCTTCATGATCTTCACGATTAAAATATTATTTCTTTCCCATTCCCATTCTCGAACTCTTTGCTCGCCCTTCGCTCGGCTTATTTCGAATCTGAAATAAATCAAAGCTAAGAGGAAATAAATCAGAATCGGCGGAACAGCGTCTTAAGGAAGGTTTAGTTTTTAGCCTAGAAATAATCATTAACTTTAAAGAAAATTTTTATATACAGTAAAAATATAGACGGATATTTCTGAGAACTAAATTATTCCGAAGATAGGTTCACTTAGAATTTCATTATTGTTATTATAAATTATATATTATAAATATAATTATATATATTAGAATTATTGCATTTAATATGGTATTAAGTTCTAAAGAGCACTGGCTGCTGGGGAATTCTACTTGGTCCTAAAAGGTATATAAAATTTATTATATCAAACTTAATTTATATTTAATACGAGATCTCTTAACTCATTTTACCTTCAACTCAAAACATGCGAGATCCGAATAGTTTTAAAAATAAATGTTAAAGATCTTAGAATTTTGTTCTTACTAACATTTCCTGATTCCTAGAAACTCACCTCCCCCCTCAGAAATCAGTTTATAGTTCCCTTTATTTTCGGGTTCCATTCTGTCTCCACATTTTTCCTGAGTGTATGCGGCTCCCCTTCCCCTCTTTCCTGCAGTTATTTCCCGCATTAGTTCAATTTAGGGTCGCGCTTTAATGAAGGCGCCCCGCCCACCTCCCCGAGGAGGAGAAGGCCGTGGGGGCGGGGCAGCGTTGAAGGATCGTCATGATTCAGCGTGATTTGCCAGAGAGCTCGTGAGTTGTTCGTCTAGCGGGTTTTTATGGCTGCTGTGTAAATTTAATGAAAACAACTTCATTTCCCAGCAGCTCCGCCGCTGCCTTTTCCCGGCTCACCGACCGTCGTCAGGGCTGGCGGGGGAGGGGCGGGCAGGCCAACTGGCTGACAGTTGGAAAACTTGCAGGCAACTAAACTTGAACAGAGCAAACAAACAAACAACCCAACCAACAGGGCGGGGGCGGGGGCGGTCCACAAACTGCCGCAAACTCCCCGTTCGAAAGTCAAGTGCGTGTCAGCGCCCCGCCCACCGCCCGCCCCTCTGTGTGTGTGTGTGTGTGTGCGATTTATAAATATTTACCGTTGGCTTACAAATGCCTTGCCGGCAGACTTGGGCCAGGCCGGCGGCAACTTTTCACAAATATTTTGGGAAAATAGTCGCAAAGTTGCCGCCCCGCCCGGCAGTGAGTTTGGATTTGGATTCGAAGCTGCCAACTTAATAGAAAATTAGCTGCGGCAAGTGTTGCCACACTTTTGTTTGAACTTTCCGGCTGCCAACTTCATTTCCACAATCCACCTGCCCGGGGTTCATAAACCGAATTGCATTTCATTGCCAAAAAAAGGCTAAAAGACGGAGCATTGCCAGCGGCAAGTTGGTGAAGTTTTAGCCGCATAATCTGGCCTGGCAATGCCATAAATATTCAATGGCTTTGTCTGCGCCAAGCAATCTGACAAGGTGGTCGGGGAGGGGGTAGGGTTGCCCTGCTAAGTCGGCACTGAGCCTGAGCGATGGGCGCGGTTAATTCGCAGGAACTTTAAACTTGAAGGACTCTTGGGTTGCCTTTTGATTTCTAAATTATCCTTAAATTGAAAAGTGCAACAACGACAACCCATGGACGGGGGGGCGAGACAGTTGCTGAAATAAAATTTCAATTTGCTTGAATTTTCATTTGTGTGTCCGTTTGGTGGTCGCTTGGGGGCTCCTTTGTTTCCTTGGCTCCAGGGGGCGGGGCGGGCGTGGTCGTGTCAGTCGGTCGTCTGGGTTATCGCCTCTTCTGCCAGCAGCATCAGCATCCTCTCTCTGCCTTTACCGTTATGCTCCGCTGCGCGTGCCAAGGGCCCGTCCCACCCACCACCCCCTGCGTGTGTGTGTGGGGTATCCTGTATTCCCGCTGGTGACGTTTGTTGATGGTTTCCAGGTGAATGCTCGAATTGCGTTCTCCATATTAAATAATAAATGAAACTCGGATTGTTTTTCCTTCGCTGGCTGCCATAATTCCAAGCTGATTCTCTACCGCCCCGCCCACCGTTCGGGGGGTCCTGCTGCTGCTCGGACATTAAAAGTGGATTGCTTATTTCTTAAGTGCCGCTGGCTGTTGGCCGGCCAGTCGCCGGCGTGGGTTGGGGGCGACGGGCCAATGTCGCCGCCGGGAATTGCGTGAATTTTTCAGGATCCTTGCAACGGTAATTAAAGCACCGATTCACATGTGAGCAACCAACGGGGCGTGGCCCTGATGAATTAAATCCCAAATTGCAAGAAATCGACGGTGGTTGGGGGTAAAATAATCGCAGTGACGTTTTGCCGGTCGCTTAATTGCACTCGTCGAATCGAAAAGCGATTAACCGCCAGCGAGGGCAGTTCGGCGGCTCCTGGCTGGCAATTCAGCCTGCAAAAGCACAGAACTGCGTAAAGAATTCTTTGGGAAGCTTTGCTGGTTTCTCAAGATTCCTGGCAGCCCTTCGTCTCCTTTATTTGGGCATTATTTCTTCCAAGTTTCTTTATTCTGAACTTCTCCGTCTTCAAAGCTTCGTTCTTCGTTCTAAATATTCTTCATTCTTCTGAGAATGGAAGCCAACTTTTGTATTCCTTTATTTCCCCTTTCAAAAGTCTTTGGCACAGTCTCCTTCAACTTCTGTATCTTCTGTCTTCTATCCTCTCTCTGTCCTTGCTTTCCACAGATTCTCTATAGAACTTTCTGTCTAGATTTCTTCCTCGATTTCTTCTCCCTTTCTGTCTTCTATTTTCTGCTCTTTTATTTGATCTGCGGTTTTTAAAGTCTTCACTCTTCTTTGCCTTTAGCAAGCTGACAAAAATCCCCGCCATTTTCCCCGAACTTCTTCCTCTTAATTTCTTCTAAAACTTTCTCCTGTCAACCTCCCAACTGGTCTGGGATTATCAAGCGACCACAAGGAGTTGATCTTCCCTTTCCCTGAAGGTCTCTGGTTACTCAGTCCTTGCTTTGGTCCTTTTCCGTCTCACTTGCACTTAATTGTTGGCGCATTCAATTCGCTCAATTTAATGCAAATGTTTAATTTGCATTTACAACAATTGCCGCCCTCCCCACCAGCCCCGTCGGCTTTTCCATGCAATTAATTTCATTTCAACGAAGGAGTCAAAAAACCAACGCCTCCAGTCCGGGCGGCGGCTAATTTTCAACTTTCCCGAGTCTCTCAACTTTCTCATAAAAAGATTCCATTTCTCGCAACTGACTCGGCTTACTCACCTGGCCGCCCCGAGTCCTTTAATTTGCTGTTCGCTCTCTGGGCTTTTATGAAAACGAATGTTAAGCGATATTGGAAGCGTTAGTTTTTATTACGAGAAAGGCGCGGCCGGAGGCTGGAGTTTAATATGCGAAGGTGCGGCGGTCCGAGGGGAATTAATCGCCGGCAGGCATCAGACAGTAAATGCCGGCAGAGGATGTCGGCTTAGTAGGGGGATAAATTTTGCTGGGCTGGCCCGCGAGGGCAGTTCGTTGGGTTATTCAGCTCTCGGGGGCGCTTAGTAGGGCCGCACATGTGGCTGCTTGAGTCCTTGGACGTCTTGGCTGCCGGCCAAGCGGAGCGTAAAATAATAAACCGCATTATCTAATGGACTCGGGGACGAGGGCCCCTTCGGCATTCGCGGTGAGCTTAGGGCGGCATTATTACGCTCATTGGCTGGGGAAAAGGATTAGGCGGCCGGCAGGGACCTCAGCCACTGGGGTGGTGGGGGTTTCTTAGAAGTTTCTCGTTGATTCGGTGATACGAGCCCTTATCAGTTCTCCGTCCAGTTGTTTGAGAAAAGCACACGGGGCGCGAGAATGATAAGGGTACGAATGCACCGGCAGTCCTGCGACAGGACTGCCTTTTCCACACACACGGAGTACTCACCCGTTTAGTAAACTTTCAATTGTCCATCAATCATAGGGGGGCCACAGCTGAGCCTGCAAAAAAACAAGTACAGTCGCGCCGATAAATGCCCGATAAATGCAAGCGGCTTGGCCAATCGATTTTTAAACACTGCGAACCGAAAATGTTTGCCCACTGCAAACGCCGCTTAAGTGGCAATGCAAATAGACACAAAGCAAGCCCCGTCCACAAAAAAATAGGAAAACAAATTGCAAAAAATACGAGGCAGCTGCAAAGTCATCAAAAATGCAGCAGCCAAAAGTTAATTTGCCCCAACTTTCGAGTGGCGTTGGCAACAACCACAAATTTGTGGCCGCCAAGCAAATGCACAAAAAACTGTTGCCTACTTCCCAGCGCCGGGCAATTAGCAGGCTACCCGAAAATCAAAGCATTCGCCCCTTTGATTTTGTAGTTTTCAGTTTCAAGTGAGGCCTTTGGCCCTGCTAATTGATTTCAGGCCCGCAGCATTGTGACTCCCACCCCTGAAAGCCGTATTAGAAAGCCAGCTCACCCGCATGATTGCAGCCGCATAAAAATCCCTCTCCTTGGGTTTCGATTTCCTTCCCCCAGGCCGGGTTGGGTTTTATTAGCTGTCTGGTATTTCCAAGGCATCATCGAGGCCACAAGATGACGTCTCGCATTTCATGCCCTGGCGTCTGCCTTGGCGACAAGTTTGGCGGCGCTGCTGACAGACCCGCAGCGTCTTCGGTTGACATTTACTGGAATTGTGAGCGGCAGGAGTTCAGCTGCATTGAGCAGGCGCTGCTTGTCAGGAGATCTCGGGATCTCTGGGCGATTTGCATGCCGAGGTGACCGCGGCTCCCAATTTTGGCAGGGTCGGTTGGCCAGCTCACCTTCATGCTCGGCACGTAGGACTTTATGTGTGCGCTTCGTTATGAATTTCCAAATGGAATTTTTATTTTGTTGCTGTTGCCGTTGCCATGGACCCGGTCATGGGATGCTGTCGCTGTTGTTGGCGCAATAAATCAAAACTATGCGCCGTTGGCGCTACAAAAAACCCCCAAACGACCCAACCAAAAGCGGGCCAAGGCGGAGGAGGGCAGGTTTATCTGAGGTTCCTAGCCAGAGCAGCTGCCCTCCCCACTCCTCTGGGGGTTTTTCTCTGGGTTGCTGCACTTTTACGGTTATAAATTGTAACACACACACAGCGATGGGCGGCAGGGGGGCGGGGGTCATATAAAACCGGACACATGCTTTTAATCTTCGGCACAAACATGCTCACTGCCCGCTGATGCATGGCCCGACCGAGGAACACAATAAGCGCTCTACAACGCCCACTGCCGCCCCCTTTTCAGCCGGAATGTCTCCGCCAGTCACTTTGGCCGGGCCCTCCTCTTGATGGCTTATGCTTATGACTGTGTGCTCGCTGGGTCGGTCGGTTGGTCGACTGCTAAACTTGCCATGCATAAATTCTTCCGGCGGAAGTTAAAGACCAAGGATCTCCAATCCGCTCAATGGCTGCCCCGCCCAGCCGAAGGTGATTTCCTCGGCAGCCCTGAAAGTAGGCAACGAGTTTTTTTTTCGACCCTCGCGGTGGACACAGGATAAGCAAGGGTCTCGGTGATTGCTGTTGTTGTTTTTAGTGGAGGAGGGCGGCGGCTGTCCTGCTGGGCGGGCGTTGAAAGTTTTGATATTCAAACGATTTGGCGCATAAATGTCGCTTATCGGCTTTTATGCATTTTTTATGTGTCGCCATTTCACACACACACAGGCAGCCGCATAACCACAACAGCCGCCGCTGGCCAAAGCAACGTCCATTGTCCTTTGGCCCTGCTGTGTGCGTGGCCAACCAATAATGGCAATTGGCCAGCCGGGCCTGCTGCTATCGCCTGCCGGCCAGACAGACAAACACTGCACTTTCAGGTGCTGCCAGCCTGACTCCCCCAAGGACCCACCGCCCACCTTCAATGTGGAACGTATCGAACTAGTTTTTAGGGGCTTTCCGTGGGCTGGAAACTGTCACGACATTTTCATGTGCGTGTGTGGCTGGGGGAGGGGCAGGGGTGGTGGTCGGGGCGTTTAGCGTTCACGTTATGAATATTGAAACAATTTTGCGCTTAAACTTTGTGAAATCCTTAGCCGCCCGTTGGCCTGAAGCGTTGGATGGGCCGGTTCGCCGCCTCGTTTGTTTTTGTTTCCCTTCTCAGGAAAACTTTTTAGCAACAGCAACGATGATGAGTATATCGTCCCCCTCAAAGGATCCTCGAGCGTCTTGCAAAGTTTTTTCGGGGTTGAGTAAATTCTTTTTGAGATTTTCACAGGACCGACGGTTGGTGAGAATTTTAAACGCAAATGGAAACATAAATTTCCAAAACAAAAACAATTGAGTCTTTTGAGGTCTCAATTGTGGGCCACGGGGTGTGAAAGAGACGGACTGCAGGTCGTTTGGCTGGCTGCCCAAATGGTGCGTCAATGGTGCCGACGTCTATTAATGAATTTGTAGCGCAGACGGACAGACAGACAGACGGGCCGACCGGGGGGGTCTTTATAGCCAGAGAATCCAAAGCGAATTTCATTTTATAATTTGGGCGTGTCGACGATTCCGTCAGCTGATCAGCTGGCATGTGATCCCCACAGGGTGTGGAATTCCTTGCTCTTTAAACTTAAGTAGAATTTTTATAAGTTCCTTAACTCATTCGGAACACCCTGTATGAAAATCCGATTATCACTTACTTATCTGGCTGCTCGGCTGCTGCTCATTTGATTTTCTTTTGGCATTTTTCCCTCTGCTCTTTCTGCAAATAGGAATTAAATAAATTGAATAAATATTTGTACATTTTTGCGACATCAAAATTCCAAATTTTAAGACATTTTAAACGGTTGTTTAGGCTTTTTGTTGTTTCTGCCGGGAAGGCCAATTTGGCACGGGCCGTTGACATAAAATGTCGCCAGAGGGCGACACACACACACAATGCAATTTACATGTGCAGCCGCGGAGGGTCGGGCGGGGCGCTCGGGTGCAGAGTAAAAAGCCAAAAATGCAAATGTATTTGAATTTCGCATGAATTTCATATGCAAATGCCAAAAATCGAATTCAAAATCAAAACAATCGAACGAGACTGGCAAGCCGAGCAAACCGACAGACAGTTGGACAGAACGGCCGATCGCCCGCAAAATGAAACGAAAATGCCATAAATATAAAATAAAATGCAAATTGAAACGTATTGAGGCAAAATAGACAAATAACTAGAAGCCCCCAACGGCGGGAGGGTGAACTAACTGTAAATTTATTGAAAGGATTTACAAAAGGCCAAACACACAACCCGAATACGTGAACTGCAAGCGGAACCCCAGTAGGAAAAAAAGCAACAACGAGATTCGCCTGCCCAGTGCCCAATTTAGTGCATTTAATTAGCCACCGAAATGAGCAAAAATAACTGTAAACTCGACGTGCCTGGTGGCCGAAAATTTCCAATTACACAAAATTGTCATAATTTATTGTCAATACGGCAGTTAACAAGTTTTCAATTTAGCCCTTTATCCACGTGCGTGAGTGCTCGGAAAAGTGAATATTAAATTAATCGAATTCGTAAACAAGAAATTGATCAAATGCTTTGCTTCACGAGTTTTGTAATTTATGCAATTAACATTTAAAACATAATTCAAATAGTTATGAATATTCAATGAGCAAAAGGATTTCACTTCCCCCCCACGCTGGTCAAAAATTCCGTTATTAATTCCCCACCCGCACTTCCCTTTTCGTGCCTTGTTCGTGGGCAGCTGGCAAAGCTCACCATCTGCACATTTTTTTGCTCTCTGCGTTCTTTGCAACTTTGTACACACACATAACGGTTCTCGGTTCTGGCTGTTTATTGTTTTTGTATTTGCTGCCCCTTGACGATTCTGTGCTTTGTGCTTAGGTCAGCGCATGTTTCACGTATCGGGAGTGTAAGTCGATCCCATTTGGGGAGAACTCGGGCCAGCAGCGATAAATTGTCATGAAATTGGACAACTCTGGGGATTTTTTCACTCTCTCTCTTGCTCTTTCCGAATTCGATAAAAATGCAGAGCGAAAAAAACTGAAATAACACCATCATAACTGTACTGAAAATCCGCTCTGCCATCAGCTCACTGGGGGATTAGCATTTAAAATAGCTGGGCATTTGGATATTTCAAGCGCGACTTTATCAGCACACACACCACGCAACAGCGAGGGGGGGGGGGAAACTATGGCACAATAAACACTAGGGAATTTTTAAGTACAGTTCCATTGAATCCAGATAAGGCCCTGCGCTTATCGTGTAAGCGTATCCCGTTTCCAACCGACCCGACCGGACCGCCGCAGTTTCTAGCGGGCACCAAGTGGCCGCCGCGAGAGCAAGCGAGAGAGGAAGAAGAGGCTACGCCGCCGCAGCTCGCCAAACGGGAGAAGAAGGCAAACGAGATAAGCAAAAAAACGAGCAGGCAGAGACGTCGCGGGAGATAAGCAGACGGAATTTGAAGAGGCAAAGGAAAAAAGAGAGAGAGAGGAAGAAAGCATGCATAAATTGAAGGGTAACGCGGGGTCGGCTCATTTCGCATGCAAATGACAAAAAGAACGCCAATCAATTGGCAATGCGCGGGGCTCTAGGAGGACAGACAGACGGGCGGATGGGCAGACCAGATAGCCTAAGACGCTAATTAATCATGCCCCCCCCCCCCGCACGCACTTATAGAGTCAATTTAATTGATGGCATGCGTGACAGGCCAAATCCCCTGCACCACGAGCCGCCCAACTGTACAACTGTCCATCTGTCCGCTGGCCGACAAACCGCTTTGGGGTTTCTGCGTGCATGAATAACTTGACAGATTACACGATCCTGCCAAAGTCCTTGATTAATTGCATTTTGCAGGCCACACACAAGTCACTCTGGCCGAAGTATCAACGAAAATAACGGCCCGACTTTTGTCTACATATGAATTATGAAATGCAAAGCGCCCCCTGCCCCGTTCGTGATTCGCTTAACTGTCCACTTCCTGGCCCGCATGGTCGGCCTGCCAGTCGACGGAAGCATAAAAAACCCCAAGCATGGGCGGGGACTGGCGGGGGGAGTCGCCACTTAAGGCGACAAGGGCAGCCGAGGCGACAGCGCCGACGTCGCCCGATAAGCGAACGGCGGCCAACGCACATTTGAATTTCAATTAGAAATTTTAATAATCGAAGGCAACCCTACGCCCCCCCCCTCCCCCGACCGCCCGCTTATTCGTGTGCGCATAAATTTCGCTTCCGCTGGCCCCCCCCCCCCACGTTCCTTTCTGTGCTCCCCTATTCCTCTGGCATTAAATTGCGGGCCTGGCGTTTTATTTATTTAAATGATTTCATGGATTTTTTTCGAGAGAATTTATCAAAATGTTCCCAAGTGTTGATGGATCTCTGCCGGCAGGGAGTGAAGAAAAGAGGTGGGGCAGGTTAACTAGGCGGTGGGTGGGGGGAGCCTAGCAGATACATAAAATTAGCACAAGGACAACAGCGAAATCCGAGGAAACGGAACACTCACGGGGATTAAAACAAGAATGAACCGTACAGCGAGGGGGAGGGGGGCGGGGGGAACAACCACGACATGTTGCTAATTTCGTGCGTTGTAGTTGCCTTCCCCCTCCCCCTCGACAGCCCCACAAAGGCAAACAAATTCAAAGAGCCTAGCGGAAAAAAAATGGAAGTCAATCCCCAAGAGCGAGATAGACAACCGAGTTAGAACACCCGCCCCGCAGGGGGGGGGGGAGGCAACAGAAAATCCCTTAATTGGAATAAATTAACTGTCATTGCTCGCCCGTCTCTCTCGCTCTCTCTCTTTTGCTCTCTCTGGGAGAGTGGCGGAACTGCAGTGGGCAATGGAATGAAATTTATGACCGCATGGCAGCGAAGGTGGCTCGCCAACTGTAGCACAGTTTGACAGCCACTGCCCCGGTCCCACCGAAAGTCCTGTTACTCGGCAGTGGCGTGAGCACAGTGGGCCCAACACCATATGGAAAATAGAGCCCACCCCGCGACAACGAGACCTTTGCCTGTTGCTTTTTCTGTGGATTTTATTTTCCTTATCAGTTTGGAGAGATATAAAAATGCTCTATGTACCCAACCGACTTTACGGCGGGGCCATGTGGCGTTGTCGGTGGTGGGGGGAATTTTCTTTGAGGAATTCAGAACTTACCAATTTGTTGTTGGGTTGGTCGCTTGTTTTCGTCAATTTGATTTGTTTGCCTTTAAAACATTCCAATTAACTCGATGGGTCGATGATTGTGACGCGTGCGGTTGCCGTTGTTTTAATTGAACGCGATTGGGGGCAATTATGTGCCAGGGGCGGGGAGATAACGGCCGCCAAGAAACACAACAGGGCCACTTTCGGTGGCTCTTGATAATCTAACTGTAAACGTTGATAATCAGCAATACACACAAATATCCTTGATTAGCCAACGCCTGGATAACTGTCCTTTCGCAATTCTATTAGCGCCGTCCGCCCCGCGCTGATGACGACGAGCAACTGAACGAGCGACGTGAACAAAACGAAACGAAACGAGCAAAACGAAATGAACTCGGCCGAGCGCGCGAGCGAATGAGACAGCGAGAGCGCGCGTTCATTTATGTGTTCCATTGCCAAATGGTCCGCCTGCCTGCTTGTTATCAGTTCACTCGCCGCGGATCGCTTGCGGCTTCAGAGCGACAGAGACGGCCATACTCGAGTGAACCTCTCCAAAAGGAAACCGCAAAAAGCACAAAGAGAAATGCGAAGAATGAAGCTGTTGCCGCGTCGCTTGAACTTCTTCTCGGGAATGATCAACATTTGCGGGCCATGTGCTCGGAATAGCCCAAAAGTCCTGGCAAAGGAACAGTCAGTTACCCCTCCCTCTCCCGCACACAGTTATATTCCCCGCTCCCGCTCACTCGCATTCATATTCATAAGCATATGCAAATCTGCTGGCCGGGAATGTGCGAGTGTGAGTGGCGTATGAATTCTGATGCTCAGCGAAAATGCAACAGCAACAAAGCAGCGAACATTTCATTGAAATACCAGCGTCCCTCCCCCTCCCCTGCCATCCACCAGCAACAGACGCCCACTTATCTCTGTAGAGTCTGCAGGACGGTGGAATGGGAACGACGAGTGAGTGCTCTTTTTTTCTAGATTTCTTTGGGGTTCTCAACCGATAAGGAAGTTTTTCAAGACTTGAGATCTTTTGGTATTTTAAATGGTTCTAATACAAAATACCCTTTTGATGATTCAAATGAATCAAAATGATTCAAACTTTTCCAGTGCCGATTTCGCCGTTTGTTGCTAACTCAATTCTCTCTGAATCATACTTTCTCTTTCTCTTCTTTTTCGCTTCCTGTCGCCAACCCCCGCCCCGCATTCCGTGATTTTTTCGTTTTTCTATCCGTTCGTAGTTCTCCGCCGCCGCCGCCGTCGTCATCGTCATCCAATTTTATGAGCAATTACAACATCTGTTGAATATCTTGACGCACACACACACACACGCACACTCGCAGGCCCCGAGAATCGGAGAATCTCCGGGCAAATAAAGTAGAGCACACAACGCATTTTTATTCAAACAGCCACGGAAAAAAAAATAAACAACAACAAAGAGAAAAGTAAAAACGAAGCGAATCCCACGGAAAACACAAAGAGACGCAAACCGAGGGCATTTGGTTTCCGACCCGAGAGACAGTCGGACAGTTGGACAGACGGACGTTTGCTTCGTTTCCTTGGCAATGAACTTCGCTGGCTTCCTTTTTGGCGCGCAGATTCCGCCGATGAATACAAAAGACTCGAAAATTCATTTGAATTTCCAGCGACGCGGCAGCGGCAGCGGCGACGGGGATCAGCCCCATGAGAACCGATTGTATGAATAATGGAAGTGGTACATTCCTCCCGGCTGACGTAATCGCCCCGACAAACTGGAGGCTGGCGCGATCCAAAAATCCGAATCGTAATATTCATTTAATTGAGGCGAATCGATTGGCGGTTCATTCGTCTCGATTCATTCGACTTTAATTGCATTATAAGAGATCTATATAATCGGCATTTCATGGAGATCTTGGCAGGAGAATTGTCACAATCTTCCTCAAGATCCCCAGCGGATCGTTGATGATTGCTGAAGATCAAAATTAAAATCGGTTAAGGATGTCTTTCCACCCAAAGGAGGGCATTTTTCGACTGACCATGAAGTTTCCTTCCATGCAAAATTGACAGGAGATTTGTCACTCCATAAAAACGGATTGCTCATCAAGTCGATTCTTTCCCCGACTTCTCTAAAGATCAAGATCTAGATCGATTAGGGATTTCTTTCTACTCAAAATTGGCAGGAGATTTGTCACTCCATAAAAACGATAAGGTCCCCAGCGGTTGGCCATCCTTTCCTCGACTTCTCGAAAGATCAAGATAAAGATCGGTTAGAGATTTCTTTCTACTCAAAGGAAGCAACATTTCCATTTTCTTTTTCTTCGACTGACCATGAAGATTCCTCCCAGAGTTGGCAGGAGATTTGTCGCTCTTTAAAAAAGATCAAGTCCTCCCAGTTCAAGATCCCCAGCAGATCGTTAAGCAAGTCGATCTCTGCCAACTTCTCTGAAGATCAAATGATCGGTTAGGAAATCTAGGCATTTTACTCAAAGGAGGCCAAATTTCCAGCTTCATATTCTTCGACTGATTATGAAAATTCCTTCAAGCCAAAGTCCTCCTCGTTCAAAAACCACAGCAGATCATTTATCGAGTCGATGCTAGCCGACTTCTCTGAAGATCAAATGATCAGTTAGGAAATCTAGGAATTCTATTTAAAGGAGGCAAAATTTCTAGCTTGATATTCTTCGACTGACCAATAAAATTCATCTCAGAGTGGAGAGGAGATTTGTGATAAAGTCTTCCAAGTTCAAGATTCAAAGCGGATTGTTTATCGAGTCAACTTCTATGAAGATCAAATGGTCGTCAAGGGATCGCAAACTTTCTTCATATTCTTCGACTGATCATGAAAATTCCTCCAAGCCAAAGTCTTCCCAGTTCAGTTCCTCCTTCTCTGAAGATCAAATGATCGTTTGGGGATCGCTTGTTTCAACCGCTTCAACCGTAAAACTTCCTCTCTGCCTATCGAATTGATTTGTTATCGAGTTAATCGAATTCTCAACGTTTGCTGGGCTTTGCTGGGCTCTGCAGTCTTTGGCAAATGTCGCTGCCATTTTATGGCCTTGTTCTTGTTGCTTGTCTTGGCCTTTTCTGGGTTAAAGTCGAAGGTAAGGAGTCTCTCGGAGTCTGAAGGAACCTGCACGCATCCTTAAACATTTTCGCAGGCAATCAGCGCTGCTTGCTGGATAACAAAGCGGATGGTGCTGGCTCCTGCCAGACGCTTCAGCCGTTCTTCTTCTACGATCCGGACGCGCAGACATGCAAAAAGGAAATCACCATAGGCTGCTCGCTGGAAGGACTCAACGGCTTCAAAACCATGCCGGCCTGTCGCCGCGAATGCATGCGGCCGGTTGACTGAAGGATGCAGAATCTCGCGGCATTAAAATCCACAAAAAGAAAACCTTCTCTTGTTGAAATCGAAGCTTTGGCCTTTCGCCTGATTGAACCCAGAGGGGGGAGGGGGGCCCGCAACGCGGTAATTGAGACCCTTCAGCTGCCAGGGGAGGCCCATCGATTTTGGGTTTCTGCCTCGCACACAAAAATCCAGGACATTTCGGCAGCGGCCGCGGCAGTTGAGGGTCCTTGGCTTTCTTGTCGTTGTACATTTTTTTTTCCTGGTGATCGCTTCCGTAATTTCGATTGTCCTTCGTCACTCGTCGTCCTCGCGCTCATTTGTTTGCGGTTCGAGGGATGGTCAGGGGCCGCTGGCCGTCGCCTTAATTAAAAGCCCAGCAAGCAAACCAACCCCTCGGCCAGGCGCAGGACTCGTCGTCGGTTTTACAATCACTAAAACAAAAGGCAAGGATTTCAATTGTTCCGCCGTCCGTCTGTCGTGTGTGTCACAGGGGCAACCTGAAGTTCCTTTGTCTTCTTGGGCGGAGGGCGAGAAAAATACTCGAGGTCCTTAAAACAAGCGCACAGCCAAAAGCCAAAAATCCTTGCCACAGCACAGATGCAAATCCCACAGAGTCGCAGCTGCCCGGCCAATTTGCCAAATGTTCGCTGCACCTGCCGACGCAAGGACCAAGGGTGGGGGAGGCTAAGGAAAACTTCCGTTAATTAACGTTAATTTACTTGAAATTCAACTTCCGGACTTTGTTGGCCGAGGCCGGAAATGTTTCCGCTTGCCAAGTGAAAAGTGCTAAGGACGCTGCCGCCAAAACTTTAGGCGATATCAAATTGAAAGAAAAACATCAAAAGTCAGACGGACAGATGGACAGATGGACTGTGCAGCTTTTGTTGAGCGGCAGTTGTTCTCGGGGTCTTTGTGCAGCCTTCAAGAATATCCTGTTGGCCGCGTCTTCGTGGCCTCGTCATTGCCTCAAAGCGGAGATTAAAAAAGCTCCTCCTTCTTTTACTCCTCCTGGCCTAATCAATATGCAGGGCAGCGCCTTGGCTCGCCGGTTGGAAATATGATTAAAGTCGTGGAGGGGAGGGGGGGGTGAGGGGGCGGGGACTTATGGCCAAGTTGTTTGATGTTTGTCGTGCGGCAAATCAACTGGAAACTTGCCGAGCAGCCAGCAACATGTTGCCGGCGGCTTTATTGCAGTCGCTCAAAAGTATGCTGCAGTTTTTTAAACAAATTCAATTCAAATGTTGCCAGCAACATTTTCTCGAGTCTCGCGGAGTTTTTTGTATTTTTAGGGAATTTCTAAAAGTTTATGTGGGCCCACTCGTCAGTTATGAATCTCATAATACGCCAATATCTATCAGCATAAGGATGTGTGTGGTCGTGGCCCCACCCTGGGCAGGAGGCTGAAAGGCGTGCAACTCTGCGGTCCTTTAAAAGATTGTTTGCATTATTTGTGGCTGCGTTGGTTGGCTGGGGGGGGGACGGACGGGCATTCTCCGAGCTGTTAACAAAGTGAAACCGCAGAGTTTGTTGCGCAAAAGTTTGAAAAAACGATAACGGTATTTAGTTTGCATGAGTTTCGGTTTTAAGGGTTTCCACTTTTTGCTTTCCCTGTTGTTGCCGGGCGGGTGCGGCTGTGGGGCAGCTTTGCGGGGGCTTTGCCTGCTGTTGTGGCTTTGGTTTTTTGCAGCTTCGCTCGGTTGTTGTGGATTAGTAACAGATACGAATTTAGTTTTTGATTTAAAGCCGGGGCATCCCCCAAAATGGAGATGTTGCCAAGGGTAAAGTTTGACAGCCAGCGGACTAAATATGATCTAGCAAATTCAAGACGCTAATCGATTTACTGCAGGGCAACTGAAAGATGCCTCAATCCGGGGGGTAAATTACCAGGGGTAAAGGGTAAAAAAGGCATTTCACCTCAGCAAGGACAGCATGGGAGGGGGCGGGGCACAGGCCGCCTAATAAACAAGCCAAAAACCACAGCCAGTGATTAAAATATTAAAGGCCATTCAATTGGAAAATTGAATGCAGAATCGGCCGAGCAGACGCGACGCTCGTAATTGAAATAAACGAGCCAAAAAGAGACGGCAACTGGACCCGTTGAATAAATCATTTCCGGAGGGCGAAGGCATGCGGGTGGAACTTAGAAAGCAACCCTCGCCTGGGAAAATCAAGTCAGCTACAATTTTAAAGTGGCCGTTCCGCTGCCCCGGGCTGGGGAAATTGTTGACATAAAGAGAACATAAAATCAAAAGGCGCCGCAAAGAAAAAAGAGCAAGAAAAATTGCCAATAAATAAATAAAATCAATCAACAAGTGGCCGGCCGGGAAATGTCCTTTCTTGACTGCCAGGACGCACTTGTCACTGACTTGCGCCCCCGTCGGCTTTTTAATATGCAAGGGCAGCTGTCCCAGGGACTTTGGGGAATTTTCCTCGTACATAATTCCTGCACATTTGTTCAATAATTAATTTAATTAAAATGTAAAGGGGACGGGGGGCGAAAGGTAAGCAAATTTCTGCCTGATAATCAGCGCACATTATCACAAATACCCGGGCCCAGCCTCGGGCATAAAGATGTGTGTATGCGTGTGTGTGTGTATTCATCCATGAATATTTGAGAGGGTGTGTGTGGGGGGCTAAGCAAACAGCAAACGGCAAACTGGCGATGAGTCGCTGCTGAGTCGCTGTCTGCACGCAGTCTCACGCACAAATGTAATAAAATAATCATAAATAAATAATGAAGTGTACTCGAGGGTCGGCCAGGGGCCCAGCCACGTCGACGTCGACGGGTTGGGGGGAGGTTAATGCGGCTGCTTAATGCAGGTTTGTGTGTCTCCTGTGTGTGTATGCAAATACTCGTTAAGTGCAGAGGCCTGAGGCAGGCAGGCCTCAATTTTCCGTGGCCGGTTTGATGGAAAATCTCGCAAGAAATTAAATCGCCCCCGCAAAGTAGGCAACGCAAAATTATAAGCGGCCGGCCACTCAGCTTAAAATTTAAACAACTTACTCAGGTTGTTGTTGTTGTGGCGGAAGTTGTTGTTGTCCCACACGCATTTCCAATTTCCGTTGGCTGTTTCCGCGAAGCAGCTGCCATTTTTGGTGTGTGTGTGTGTGGCTGTCGCTGGCATGCAAATTCACCGTTTTCTGGCAGTTCGATTTAGAATTTGCCACGCGTCGCCACAGAACTCGAAACGCTGAGATTTTACCGGCGGCTGTTGCTTCCCCGACTGTCGAACTCGAACTTGACGTGCAATTTCGTTTACATGCCCGTCCGCTGTCTCTTATTGATTGTTTGCCCTCACACACACACACACACGACTGTCACACTGTCAGGCATTGGGACGACTCGGCGGACGGGCAAAGTTTGCCGCGCACACAACTGAACGCGAGCGAGTTCTGCAGCCAAATGAATCCGAATTTGGGTGAATCCAACGAAAGATGCTGCGAGTCGGCCGAACCAACCCAAAATGGGACAGCGAGAGAGCCGACGAGAGAGCGGCTGCTGCGTGTGCTCCAATTAACGGGACTTCGGCTGGCAGGGGAAAGCCGAGCGCTCGGCTTCGCTCAGGGGAAGTTCCATTTAATTAGCCACCGATTGCACATCGCCGCGGGGCAGGGGAGGCCAAGAGAGCGCCCGCCAAGAGAGTGCCCAAGAGCGGATGAAAGAGAGCGTGGCAGATGGGGCAGGGGGCGGGGGGCGTGGGTGGCACTCAACTGATAAGGCTACTGACCTTTTGTCGAGCAGACGCACAGGCAAAGGGTCGTCAGTGGCCCCTCTCAGCCCTGGAGGTATTGTTAACGGTAAAAGCCGGTCAACTGTCGCCGCGTCAAGAGTTTAATAAATAAAAATTAAATAAATCTAAAAAAAAATCGAGTTGGGAAAAAATTGAAATAAATTTCTAATTTGCCGAAGCGCTCGGCGTGTCCTGGGCGTGAGGTTAATTAAATTAATGCCCAGTCCACCCGGCCGCGTTGCCTTTTAATTGTGGTTATTTTTCTTTTCCCTGCCCGCTGGACGGCGCTATTTGTATGATGGCCAGCGGAGCGGCAGTAATGCGGCCCTCGGTCAGTCCGACTTGGAAATCTGAGCATCTTTAATTTGTACCCGCTGCATCCCTTCAACCGACATACGTCAAATGCCAAATGAAAGCAAATTTGTTAGCCAGGCCCACAAAACCCAACCAGGAGCAGGGGCAGGAGTGGCAGCTGAGCATGAGTGGTGCGTTCTTGGGGCGGAGGTAAAGGTCTGGACCCCAGCAATTTGCCGGCCAAGTCTGTCGAATTAATCAAATTCTCTGCTCGGAGCTGCCAACTCCTTGAAGTAGATGCTCTCTCTCTTCCTTAACATCTTTAAAGAGGTCTTTTCAGATCCTAAAACCAAGTTAGCTGCCTGAGTGGTCAACTGTACTTTTCTCAAGCGCCTAAATAACAGAGCTTTAGGGTCTGGGAAGCCTGACAACCCTGAAGTCTAACTAAAGGCGTCTGGAAGTATCGCTGATCCTGAAAGACTTTCTCTACAAAATCACAAAGAATATGAATACCGTTAAGCTCAACAGACTATTCTCCCGTTAACGGTTTCTGGGCTGGTCGATATTTCCTGCTGCTCTACATATTTTAAGGACTCTGTTCATTTTCAGTGCGCAAGAGAAAACCCAAAAACAATTGAACGCTAGGCTCGGGTTACCAGCTCCTCGGCTGTCCTTCCGCCAGCCCTGGCGTCCTCCACTGCCTGGAGCACCTAATTGTGTGGACGCGCCGGCCCCCGTCCGCCATCCTCTTTTCATCGAGGACAGCTGAGTGGGGGCGACTGGAGGAGGGGAGCCTCGTGAATGGGAAACTTTTATTGTTTCGTGTTCGATTTATTTTGCCTTTAATAACTTTCTTTTTTTCCTTTGTATGCCCAAGAAGAAGAGCGAAAACGTGAAGCCAACGAGGGCTGGGGGAGGGGATGCTGCTTTGTTCATCCATCACATGCTAGTGACACTTTTCCTTAGGCTGCCCCGCATGGCGAGGGGGTGGGGAAGTTTTCCTGTCAGCCTCACGTAGTTCGGGACGCCGTTACTTGCTCACTTTTATTTTGATTGTAGCGCCGACCCCGCAGGTCCTTTCAGTTTCGGCTTGACTAGTCGCTGGGTCCCCTCTGCCCCTCCCACCATCCTGGTTCCTGCATGATTAATGGCTGAATTTCCCCGACTCCCTGCCACTCTTTTTTTCCTCTCCTTCAATCGCCTCGTTTGCCTCTTTTAAGGGCTGCAAAAAAATTATGGAGGCCGCGTTTTCATTTGTTGATTTCAATTAATAAGCCAGGCCCCGCCCAAGAAGCCCTAAGTTATCGATAGGCGGCCTATCGAAGCCCAGCTAACCAGCGATTCGGCTGACCCCAGGACTCTTTGGATTCCCAGTGACAGGGCACAAAAAACTGTCAACGGGGGGCGGCGGCTGGGGCTGCATTGATGTGTTGATGATGCGGGAGTTGCCGGATGATAATGACGATTACATTGCGTTTGTCATCGGGCCGCGGGGAGGGCGCGGCGGGCCAGCAAGTTGGCCAGTTTTTTTACACTTCCGGTTTGTCTTTGTGTGTGTGTGTGTGGTTTTTGAATTGCCCAGGCCCACAGCAGTTGCCCTCACCGTCATTCCTTGGGGCTAACGAGGCTTCCTCGGCTTCCCCTCGCCTTGCCCGCTCAACGCGCCTGCCTCGTCCTTGTCGGTTCGACTGCCTGGTGGCCTGGGTTAAATGACAAATGAAAAATGTGTCAGGCATATTAAAAAGGATTTTCCCATTCATGGGCCATGTTGCCGGCACCTTCCGGTCGAGTTTTCCCCGCCCCCCGCCCTTTGCTCCTCTTTGCTTTCTTTATTTTCGCTGCGTGTTCTCTTCGTATTTTTTTCCCCGGCGCCGTTGTGTGCTATCAAATAAATTGCGTTGAGTAAAGCGCATTATTTAAATTAATTTTGTTTTTAAGCGAGCAGAATCCTGCCAACTCCGCTGCCTCGGCTGTCCCGCCATCGACATGCCGAGCATTGCACAGTGGGCAAAAAAACCTAAAGCACAAAACAAAAACGAAAAAAAACACCCAACACACACATACAAAATAAAAATGCAAATGCTGAAAGAAGCAAAATAAACCAAAATAAATAAAAAAGAAGAGAAAAGAAAACACAAAAGATCCCCAAAGAGACGAAGGTAAGTTACTCTTTTTGGGGAGTCCAAAGAATTCTTTGGAAAGTAGAAAGGGTTCTTGAGATTTCTGAACAAATATTAAAAAGAATTCTACTGAATATTTGATCGAAACTGATTGAAGAGTTTGATAAGCAAAGTACAGAATTTTAAAAGGAAAATAATCTAAAACTGATGAATATAATATAGAGTTCCTGAAGTTCCATTAACCAATTATTTTCATAACTTCCTCTTGCCACTTTTTAAATACTAAAGACGATTAGGACGGCTCTTTCCATAGGCCATTTGGGAACTGAGTTACAGGATTACAAAATCAAACCCCAAGCAACCTTATATCCATTCCCCGACCTTAGTAAAAAAGAGTATTCAGCGGCACGAAATCCCCCATCAGCCCACAAAAGAATCCCCGAGCCGAGCACTTTTTTTGAATAAATTGGCAACTCGCAGGTCCCTCGTCCACGTTGTTGTGTGTGTGTGTGTGTGGGGGTGTAAATATTAAAATGGCTGTGTCTAAAAGTGTAGTTGGTGTTGTTGTTGTTGTCGGTGTTGTTAATATGCGCCATGGGTGCCGCAGAAGAGCAAATACGAAAAAATTGCCTGGTAATGCAGGAAAATAAATAAATTGGCAAAGGCAAACACGTCGAACACATTAAACATGTGTAAATATTTGTGGGCCTCCATCCGGGACGGCACGTGGCCGGGGACCATTCCGAAGGTGTCAACAGTTAATGTCAAAAAGCGGCAACTCCAAATTACAATGGCGCACCACTTGAAGAACGCCAACCAAATTAAAATGAAAGTGAAACTCCTCCTCGCTGGGCAAACAGAATGACAGAAAGTCAGTCGAGGACTTCAGCGGAGGGAAAAGGTTAATTAGGTGCTTGGCTAACACGGAGGCTTTCAGTTCAAAGACGAGTTAGTTTAAAAACAGTGAGGAAATTGGGTAAATCTATGGAATATCATTTATAAAGTTAAGGGAAATAAATGAGCCCCAAAATAATCTTAACTCGCCTTCCAGACAAAGTTGGGAGTCCGCTTTGATTTTTTTTCGAAAGAGTCTTACATCCATTCGAATTTAATTTACATTTGACTTGTATATAATAAATCCCAGCCTGAAAGCCTTTGTTGCTTTGGCTTTTAAAAACATTGTACTTAAGAATTTAATTCTTAGCTACAATTAAAGTAAATAAATAAATACATAAATCCTTAATAATTTATTCAGGTTTCTAAATTCAGAAACCAAGCTGTTTGGAATTTCAGATTATTAATTTTTTTCTTAAAAATCACGGAATGTTAGACAGAGTAGTTAGAATTTTAATCTGAACAAAGTCAAGGGAGTCGACAGGGAAATTAAATCTAAAAACCGCATAAGAATCGCGTCAAACTCGCCAAGAATGGAAATAACTTTAAGAAAACCCACAAAGTTTTCTAAATTCAGCCACCAAGCAGCTTGAAATTCCAAATTATTAGTATTTCCTTAAAAATCTTTAAAGATAAGCACGGAATAATCTGAACAAAGTCAAGCTAGAAACCTTGTAAATGAGTCGACAGGAAATTAAATCTAAAAATCTACGAATCGCGTCAAACTCGCTAAGAATGAAAATCACTTTAAGAAAACCCACAAAAGTATCTGTTAAATTCTTTATAGATGCAATTAATATATACTTCACCTTATCACTAAAATAAATAGCTTAAAACAGCGAAAACTAAATTTAAAAAAACGCTTGAAAGTTAAAGAAAATCGCCCGAAAATCGCGTTGACTTGAAATGTTCTTCAAATGCTGAAAACGCTTAAAACTTTTTAAATATTTTTGGCATTAGTCTAAAATATATATCTTTAGTTTTATTCTAAAAGCAAAAGCGCGCACAAAATGTCCTTAATTATATTTATTGTCCTAAGAAAACTTTTCTAAAAATCGCGCACAGTTAGCACCGCAGAAAAATCGCCGCGCAGTTAATTTAAATGAAAAAGAAATGCCTGAAAATTCCCTCATGTGCTCTTAAAATTTGTGCTCCCCTCGGACTGCCATTTATCATGATAGAAAAGCAAACCCAGGGCATAAACTTCCGGGTCGAAGCGGCATTTGCATTCGTGTTACTCTTGTTGTTCTTGCCGAGCTGAACTGAGCCAACAAAGCCAACGGAATTATGTCAAAAGTTGTGCCAACTTACCGACCACTTTGGCGATGCTTTTTTAATTAGCCTGCCAGCCATCCAACACACACACACACACACTTCCGCACGGGGCCAGTGGGCCAGGCAGCCATGTCCGCCAAACTCGGTCACCTGCCTCCCGGGGCGGGGTCGCTCCAACGTTTCCCTCATCCGGCGGCCAGTAGTTGCGCATTTGACTGTAAAAAACAACGGGAAAGAAAAGAGATTTCATATTTAGATTACCTGTGACAGTTCGGCGAGTCTACATGCATAGAGGAATGGCAGGCGGACAGGGCAGCTGGGTAAATTGGGTTAAACAATTTGCAAGTGGCCGGCCACTTGGATGGCCCGAAGGCCGAAATCTGGCAAAATGCAATTAACTTGGCCAGCGCGACAGTTTAAAGAGAGGAACTTTCTCAGAGAGAAAACCGAGCAGGGCGTGGTTCTACCTCATCAGCGTGTCCTCGGTGAGGTGGAAAGTCTTTTGTGGCTTCGTCTAATTAAAAACTGCAATGGCGCAGGAGCGGCCGCGCGGCGCTTCCGCTGCCAATGAGACGAGAATCTGTAGCATACTTTTTAGCGTAAATTGCCACGCAATTAATTAAAAATTCACAAGCGCCCATAAATCCACACCCGCTGACACCCAGCGTGTGTGTGTGTGTGTGTCGAACTTGCATATAAATGGATACGATTTTCGGGGGTGGGTTTGAGGCAAAATAACTGACATCATTAGCAAACTTTAATACACTTGGAGCCACCCAAAAGGCCACGCCAACGCCGACGGCAACGGCAACGGCAATGCCAACAATTTGAATACATAAATAAATAAATGGCATGAAATGCGTACAATGAAATTTACGTGAAGCACTTGCCTGAGTCACTTAAAATGCAACCAGCAACGCCAGCCGCCCACCCACTTCCTTGGCTGTATGAAAATTTATTTTGAAAACAATTTAAACTTTGCACATTTGTTTCAAATATGCAGCACGAGGCGGAGCGACAATAGCCGAACTGCCGAGCATATCGCACTGCGGGGAAGTGGCCAACTGGCTTAGATTTCTGGCTTAAATGAGGGCGCTCTGTGTGTGGGTGGTCAAGGCGATGACAAAGTTTCTTTTAGTCTCCGTCGGTGCGGGCGGGTTAAGGCCACGGCAACGGTGGTGGCTGTGGATTTGACAATTTCCCAGAGTCCGCATGCGGTTAGGAAACTTTCCACGGCCAAGACACTTCGCCCACACACACACACACTGGCCACCCACCCTGGCCAGCAACAACAACTGCCGCCCGCATTAAGCCACCGCTGGATGTTTACATTTTTAACTACGGCCCGGAAAGTTTTACCCATGAAAGGGGATGGCAGGCGGGCAGGCAGAGGAGAAGCCGCAGAAGGGACCGACGTGGCAGCTGCCCAGATCAGCCAACCCGAGCGGCCCAAGGAAGAGGTCTGCCGCGGGGACGCTGGCTGGCAATGAGCGAGTTTCAGCATAAAATTTAATGCATATAATATTGGCTAATGATGTTTACAGTGGGGATTAGGTGAGCATTAAAATTGTCGGGCGAGGCCACAGTTACCACCTGCGGTGCGGCCAGAGCCCCCAGAAAGCCCCCACGGACACCACGACGACACGGCGGACACCAGCTGCCTCTTCTTCTTCGTCTTCTCGCTTTCTATCTGTGTAGGTGTGTGGCAGGCAGACGGCCATCTGGTCGGCGTGACTGTCAGTCTGCCAGTGGGCCACTCGGGCCGCTAGCGATGGCCGCGTGAGTGTGGCTTCGTCACGAGCTGAACTCTCGCAATGGAAGGGTAAAATGGAAGAAAAATAGTTAAAGAGAGCGAGTTGACAGAAACCTTTAAAATCCCTTAGACAGCTGTGAATTTAAAGACACGAGAATCAGCTATCGTTTTTCCGATAGTTTTGAAAGTGTCTTTTAAAAACGAAATAGCCTTCAAAATTTGCCATTAGCTTTCTTGTTTTCATCTGCGTTTGTAAGTGGGTTTGTCTATTTGAATCTCTTCACATTTTTCGTCCCTTTTATGTCCTAAATTCTCCACTATCTTATATGATAGTTGCCTAAATGATATAAGAACCTCTGGAACACTTATATTTGGCTTTCTGTCTTTGTATTTTAATTTAAACAAATCAAATCTTTTTCTTCTCACTTTCTCCTCTAAAACTTAAAAAAGCTTCTTATGAATTTCAAGAAACTAATTGCCCTTCATTCAGCTTATCAATCACCTTTGGAGACTTGAAGATCTTTAAAAACATTTGCATTGGTTGGTTCTTTAATCTTCTTGCTTGCCTTTCTTCTTGCCTTTGCTTTTCTCATTCTGCTTTCTCCTTTGCCATTTGAAAGCCATAAAATATATCCAGATCTTGGCAATATCTCACACGCTCTTTAACTCAATCTCTCTCTAAACTAGCAAATCTTGGTTCCCTCTCATCAGAAACCTCTCTCATTGTTCTGCTGCTTGATCGCATTTCGTGCGTGCTTCTTTCACGCTGCCATCTCTTTAATCCCTTTGCTTCTTTGTGGGGTTATTTTGCCCGTTGACTGGCCTGCGTGCGGTTAATGTTTTCCAGTTGCCATTGCCGTTGTCGTTGTAATTGTTGCTGTTGTCGTCGTTGTTGCTGCTGCCAATTAAGACAACTGCGAGGGGGGCGCTCAATATTGGCAACAGTTGTTAATAGAAACGACAGTTTTTTGAGAATTCCGCCACGGCAAGGAACCCACAGGCTCATTTGCCTTAATTTACCCAACCCCTGGCTGCTTGTCAGTGGGCCAGCTTAGATCTTTGAAGGTTCTGGGAATTTCATGGGCTTCATCGGACGCTGGGAACGCATAAAACGCAGAAAACAATTTCATCCTCATTAAAAATTGATTGGCATTTGCGACCGAGCAAGTTGATGTTCCTGAAATTAGCACGTGCACCTCGGCGCTGTGTGTGTGCGTGTGTGATTTGTGTAAATGAAATCGCCCCAACAAAACTTAATTGGATATTTTATGGCCAACACTTTCCGGGCCAGGCCAGCAAAAAAACCGAAAGGTGGCCCCAAAACTCCGGCCAGTTGACCGAAGGGAGCAATTCCGACGCATATTTGATGAATTTGCCGTTGACACCGACACACACACACGGCCACCCCCACATGAAAATTGAGAGACATAATTAAACGCCCCCAAGGCCTGGCCAGGGGCGTGGCAGCCGAACTGCAATCCGCCTCGGCCAATATGGGTTAATGTGAAATTATGACAGTCAGCCGGGCGGCGAAGTCAGCCAGGATGGGCCATCTGACAGGCTTGTCGGGCGATTTGGCAGCTCGGGCGCCGCTTGGTCCTTCGAAATGAACATTTAAAGAGCTATTAATTAGCCGAATGATGGCCGGGCTGACTGGTCATCGAAACAGTCAAATATCCGGGCAGCAGGATCAGAGGGCAGCTGGGCCGGCGCTTCCGTTCGATTTGCTGGCATCGACGGCCCTAATGACCGGAAATTTTGTGGCTTGCCCCAAGTTTTTCCAATGGGCAGCCCACAAAAACAAATCATTATGGTTAGGAATTTATCAAAAAAAAGGAAAACAGGAATCGATGGCCAACGGATGCTGTGGAATTTGAAGCTTTTAATGGGCAAAAATCACTCGGTCGGCATTTTGCATAATTGAAAGTCGAAACCAAAACAACGAAGGCAACAACAGCGCCCGTCCTCCTGGTCTGCCCTGCGGTTGCGTTGATTTGGCCCACACAATTTGGCATTTTGTAAAATGCGGTGAATAAAAACGAATCTCTGAAGGACATTCGATCGACTAGCAAATCAGCAAAAAATACCCCAAATATCAAAACAGATAAATAGATTTATTGAGGGCTTTTTTTCCAGCATAACCAAGGCAGTAAATTTGCCGACGCACAAGGATGCAATTTCTGAATTCAATTGCTTGATAGCTTCGTAAAAGATTCCCCGCTTAGCTTGTTTGTTGATTTTTCTAAACGCTTACGGAAAAATAATCCCACTCAGTATTTTTTGGTAGTTAATAATTTCATTCGCCAGCGAGACCTTTAAAAATTCTTCATTCAGAGAAATATCCAACAGGAAATCAAAAGCCCGATTAGGTCATAGTTTCCTGTTTGGATTTAAGCTTCCGCTAGCTTTCATTTCGATTTTATGGGGCCCTTCCGAGAGTCCATCATTTGGCACTCGAAAGGAATCTGTGACCCCAGGAAATCAAACGAAATTGAAGTTCCTGAGAAGCCGGCCAGCTTCACAGCCTTTCGAATTTTATAGGCCTGCCTGCTGCCCACTTCTCGTCTGTCTGTCTGTCTGGGCCGGTTTATCATTTGGCACCTACGCTCTTGAGTTGGCCGGGCGGACGGCAGGCGGGCGGGCAGCTGCCCTGGAAAAACACATTTGCTAAATTAAAAGTGAATTTATTGCACTAAATGCGATGCAAGGACCCTTTCTGTCCTCCGGCCACTCAGGCGGCAGGTGGGCGGCGTGTGTGGTGTGCGTGTGTTTGTCAGTCAGTTGGGGTTAGTTTGCTTAATCTTTGACAAGCAGCCAGAGGTCCCGGCTGCCAGGATGCTGCACACAGGGGCAGGTCAACGTGCCAGGACAGTGAACTGCCTGTCTATCGCCTGTCCGTTGGGCCGGTAAGGGGGGACAGTGCATTTGCAGCTAATTTGCGACGCACTCGCTAATTAATTAATAGAAATTCAGACGACTCAAATCGAGTGAATGAAATAAAACCGCTCCGTCAAGCACTTGCAGGATCTGCAGGGATGCCGCCGTTGCTGTCAAAATAAATGGCCGCATTTATGTTGGCCAACAGGATATTAAACATTTGACGGCAGGGAAAACAAAAGCCCAGCGACAGCCTCACAGGATGTTGCGCCGGAACTTGCAATACAAACAAACGCAACCGACTAGCCGGGCCAAAGGAAGCGGCAGACGGACGGAAGGACGGGCGGTTCATTTCTTGGCCCGAACGAGAGTCCTGCTCTGCAACAAATAAATTGGTAATTTTATGCGGCTGGCGCAATTTAAATGAAATGAACCAAAGGATTCCGAATGCAAATGTCCCTGCCGCACACAACGAGCCCCGCACAGACGCACGGGCGCTGCCAGCCTAGCAAACGGTGACATAATGAATTGGATTTTGGTTTCTGCCCCGCGCTCCAACCCCCCCGCCTTGCCTTTGCAGTTGGCGGAACGGCAAGGAGCCCCAGAAACAGATGTTGCATTTGTTGAAAAGCAGCCAATTTACCACATGGGGCGGCCAGGGGCGGCTGGGCGGCGGCGTTGGGAGGATGGCGCATGGCAGAGTGACAAAAATTTAATATGAAACTAAAGTTGCCCGGGCCAGAAAGAAACAGTCGAGAAACGTGTAAGCCAAAGGCGGCTGGGGGGTTAAATAAACGGCAAAATAATCGCACACAATGCATTGGCAATGAGCCAAATGGCAGGCGGCGGGGTCGCCCCATCGATGAAATTGCGGCCAACACAGTTGCCGGCGATAAAGCCGCGCGCATGACAATCCTGTTCGTGGGTGTAGCGGGGGCGGGGGTGTCTGGGCCACCAGCAGGTGTGTCCGTGGCCGTGTCAATGGCTGTGGGGGGGAAACTGCCGGCCCCCGATAAGCAGGGCGAAAATGCAAAGTGCCGCAAAAACAGCCAACTGACAAGGCTGACGGCCGCCACACTACACGGCTGGGCCGCTGCGGGTCATCGACGAAAAGGACACGGGACACGGGACACAGGACAAAGGGCAGCGGCGTTGGCGATGCGGCTTGTAAAAATTAATTAACCGTGAGTCGATCCTACCAAAGGATTAAATTGCAATAACAAAGCGCGTCCATTGGGCGGGTTGAGGGCGTTTCAAACTTCCAATTACAGGGTGTCGAAGATCATCAAAGCAGGCGCGGGGGGAGGGGGAGGTCAACACTCAACAAACATTTCAATTTGCCTGGCCGACACTCGCTGACAGTCGAATCCTGTGACCGATTCGCGGACGGCTGAAGTCCTGCGAATGAAAACTAAGCCGCGGGTTTTCCTCACAAAAAAAAAACACACAAACGACAAACAAAAATGCGCAAGAAAACAAAACTGCAAATGCCCCACAAAATCGGACAAATGGCGCACAAAAACGGCTTTTCATATCCTGCGCCTGCAGCGTCACGAGGACTGGAGAGGCTTGGGGATT
Source organism: Lissocephala sabroskyi (assembly GCA_037075105.1). Taxonomy (NCBI): domain Eukaryota; kingdom Metazoa; phylum Arthropoda; class Insecta; order Diptera; family Drosophilidae; genus Lissocephala; species Lissocephala sabroskyi. The sequence goes on from JBAMCP010000261.1 coordinate 32,903, forward strand.
GGGAAGGGCCCGCATATGCAAAAGCAAAACAACAGGCATCGTCGGGGTGTTGGTGGAAGTGGCAAAGCAGCAACGAAGTGGACTACGCTGGGTGGACATCCTTTGTGGCACAATAACGAAATCCTAGCCGCCTGGCTATGAATGAATTCGAGGAGAGCAAAAGGAAATTGAAGCGATTCCACAGAACTCCCGACTTTAAAACGATCTGGGATAGGGAAGACGACGTTTCAGATCACAGGGTCCTTGATGCTTGAGGATAAAGAAAGATCCCTTCCATTGTACAATTGTTAAGCAAATTTTTCAGTCCTGTTTAAAATTCTCCTCTTGCTTTGGTTCTCTTTATTTTCCCACTGATAGTTGACCATTTTTGTATTGATATAAATTCGCTATGAGTTTTTTTATTGAAATGTCCATTGGGAAATATTAAAAAAATTGCCTTTTTTACCCAAAAGCCATAAATTTTCCATTGAGACCCTTTAACTTTCATCTCATTTGCGGGCATCGGCCGCCGTATGAATTTCACCTGGTAAACAAAAATATTTACTTACTTTCGGCCCCGCCCATCGAAAATATGTTGAGCTATCAAAATCTATGCATATTTTGTGGCAGCTGCTGCCAATTCAAATACCGCAGATCTCCGACAAAAAAATATCCAAAACTATATCCCCGGAAAACGGGGGGGAAGCCCTCAAAGTCAACGGCAGTGCAAGCCAATCAAAATAGCAAAAATTCCACACACACGCACAAAACATTGCGGCCTCGTTGGTGACCGTCAGTAGGTGAGATTCGGATATTATGAAGGCCCCCCGGGCAGCCCCGTTCCGGCCCCTTTTTTGGGGGGACAACAAACAGCGAACAATGCACACAAATGCCCAACAAACGAGCCGTTGACGCGGAGCGTCCTGGGCCCGAAATTATTTTCAAATGCGTTCGGTTTAGGCCACATGCCGGGCCCAATTGGCGCTGGGCTGGCGCTGCAAAAGCCGCGCGGGTTTAATTGAAAATTTTACTTTAGAATTTCGTATGTGCAGTGGCGGTCTCATGTCGGTCGAGTGTGAATGATTTTGATTTACTGGCCAAGCCCAGTCGACACTCAACAATCGGACGGCTGACTGCTCTTTCTAGGCGCCCTCAACCAGCCTGGAGTTGTTTCTTTAAAGAGTATTAAATGGTCGGCTGTGGCGGTAAATTTGATTTGGCAGCCAGTGGGAAACGTGCGATTTGCTGGCCATTAAGCTGGGCTTTGTTTGTTTGAGTTTTCCACGCAAAAACCCTAAATAAAATTTGCGTTTATGGTTGTTTTCTTTTTTTCGGATTATTTACTCATTCATTTGCTCATGCGATCGGTTTATTCATATAGAAAAAACTCCCCGAACCTCACCGCCCCGAAAAGTAGGCTATGCTATGTGCGCCCCGCAGAAAATCTGCAGGCATTCGCACAAAGGCTCAGTTGGTTAAGGAGGCTCAGGTAAAGCTGCTCAGCCAACTGTAAAGCTTCTCAATGGACATGCAGGGAGAATCAACATAAGTTGGAATTTCAGTGAACCCTCATAAGACGCGCCAACGACACAGCCGGACAGCCGGGCATGTGTGAGTGGTGGCATTTCACAGTTTTTGTCCGCCTTTGCCGGCCCTCCTGTTTGCCTTTTTATCTTTGCGCTACAAGATAAATCCACTTATAAAACTAATTATGTAGGAAAAGTTTCGCTCGCGTCGGGCAATTGTAAGTCGGCCGGCCGGCCGTCGTCCGTGACTGCTTGAAAAGGCATGGCGGCGGTAATTGAAGTTCCAAGTTGTTAACAAAAGACCTTCTTTCTGGACAGCAAACAGCAGCGAGCCTAAGCGAACAAAGGCCCCACCCACTAAGCTATTTATAACGCTTGTTGTGTTCCCCTTAAGAAGACATCGTCGACACGCATCAACATTTAATTAAAATTTTCACATAGCTCACATTAACTTTGGCCAAAGACATCGAATGTGAGGCTTGCAGTCCCCCCGCCGGGAAAGTACCCGAAAGTAAAGATCAAAATCAGCAGCACAATCATAGACCAGAACTTTCGGGAGACACAAGAAATTCAAATGAGCACAAAAAATTAAACAACTTCTTCACTTACAACAGTGCCCAGGCCGAAGCGGTGGAGCGACTGCCGGCAGAGCGGGCAGCGATCGGCCACCCAATTGTGCTCCTGGCGAAACAATTCCAGGCACTGGCGGCAGAAGGTGTGGCCGCAGCGCAGGCTCTCCGGATTGGTGATGCCGTCCAGGCAAAAGGCGCACAAGTCCAGCAGCTGCCGGTCCACGACTGGCGCTGGAGGGGGCGATTTTTTTGCCTGGTTACGTTTACCGGCCATTGAAATGCAAGAATTAAATGGAAAATGTCAGGTCGACGTGTGTTTGGAACTGAAAGTGTAGTGGTTATGATTTGCTTTGGGTTTTGTAGGTGACTGGAAGCATCGTTTGGAGATTTGAAAATCCTGGCCTGCTCGAAGCACTTTAACTTCACCGCCTGGCGGGCAACGACGCATAATTCTCACTGATTTAATGATTACATTTTAATTAAAAATCCTGCCATAAATTGCCAGCGACTCGGGCTCTTTCAGCTGGGACCCCACACCGCCGCCAGAGCCAGTGAGAAAAAAAGAAACCCACACAAAAAGCCAGACGACAACGAAGACACCTTTGCACCGTGGGCCGTCGTCGTCTTCATTTAGAGCAATAAAATTTAATTATATCAGCCAACTGGCTGGCCGTCGTCATCCCCGGCGTGTGGGGGCCTCGACTCCAAGAAGAATCGAATGCAATTAGCAGCGTGTACAACTCAATTAGAGGGGCGGGCCAGGGCTCTCGCTAAGCAGACAACGACGCGTCTCAGGCTTATTTATAAGTGGTTAGCGGTCGGTAGTTGGGCCGGCAAAACTCTTGGCTAACAGCGCTTTGCACTTTGCAGCCAACGACCGCAGAGCAGACGCCTCAAATAAATCGAACTGGCAACTATCAAGGGCCGCACCGCCCCGCCCAGTTGACAAGGACGAGCTCACAACCTTTTTTAATTAAGTTCAAACTGCTGCAACACTAAAAGTCACATGATTTTTATCCTTGTCGTCGCCGCCGTCAAGTCGTTACGAGCCTCCCTCCAGTCGCCCCACCCAGCGGTGGGCTAACAAGGACACAAATTGAATCGCCCGGTGGGCGGAGCTCGGCTGCAATTTCAGCTGCTTGGCGAGGCATCAATATCGCCACTATAATCGACTATATAATGAGCACGTTGGTGCGCGGCAACAAGGACAACAATTTGATTGAAAAGTTGGCAACTCTGGCCGGCGGGCTGCTCGTCATTTTTGGTCATTCACGTTGATTGTTCATTGTCTCGACGTTCCTCGCTGGCCGGCAGCAATTCAAATGTTGCGATTGTTGATTTTTTGGCAGCAGCAAAAAGTTTCGCTGGCAGTTTTGGTCTCGTTTTTTCAGTCAAATTAATTTGTTCGAGTTTCATTAATTATATTTACTGCCAGTTGATATTGTTTGGTTGAATTGTGCAACAACAACAGCAACATTTGAAACTTTTCGCCAACGGATTACAAAACCGGCCAACGGACCTGGCAGTTCATTCAAATGCAAAGTTGTATGGAGTTTTGATTTGATTCGTAGAATGTTTATTTTAAATTTTAAATTAAAGTGCTTACGAGGAGATTTCCAGAACCAAAAGGTGTAAAGTGTTCAATTTGGTTTTGATCTCTAGAGAGGCAATCGAGGAAAGGAATCCTCCAAAATGAGTTCTGAAATTTATATTCTACGAGCGGCAAAATGATCGGATTTCCAATACAGAGGTTCTTGGGAGCCGACCAGAAGGAGGCGGAGACCTGAGCCTCCTTCGTCTTCTTTCTTGCGCTTTCCTTGTTCCCAAAAGAAGCCAACGTGCTTGATCTTCTTTCTTGGAGGGCTCTCTTAAGAATACTATAATTACTGTTTCCAAATTTGGGAACTACAGCAGAAAACGACTCTGAGCAGGGGCAACAGAAAACTCAGCCTTGCTATCCCCTTCTTCAGTCTTTTCTGCTCTTTCTCTGGAGGTTAAAATCACTGCTAAGGGTCCGCCGATCGCTGGGACTTCGAAAGAGCGCAGCTTAAAGATCCCTAAACCCAAACCCATTTCCGTTTTTAAAGAAACCTCTTTAAACTGGCATAGATTTGGCCTATTCTCTGCCAGGAGCAGGCCTAGTTTGCCTGCTCGGCTCGCAGTTGTTGGCTCACATTTCCGGCTGTAATAGATCGGCGAGCATCTAAGTAGACCGCCCGCCCGGCTTCCTGGCGGTCCTTGCCGTCGCCGTTGCCGTGCTTGCGGTTGCGTTGGGTGGCCCGTAAAATAGGAAAACAGCGGCAGCGGCGCGCTAATGAGCTTTTGTAACCGGACACGCTGCCAACGACGGTGCTGACATCATTTATGCTAAGCTTTCTGTGCATTTATGCCACCGCAACAAGGACCACCAAAATAACAACTGCATTTGTATCTTTGGGCGTATCGCATGGCAGCGGGAAACGAGCTACGGGCTGGCCGGCCTTAATGGGTTAACGTGACACTAAATGAATCATTTTAGGAGTCGGTGGTGCTGCCCTGCTATTTGCTGGTTGATATTTCATTAGCGTGGGATGAGCCTCGGGGGCGTTGGCTGCTGCGTGAAAGTTGCAATTAGTTTGGGCCAAATAAATTGGTAGAAAAACTCTAAACGTGCCAACTAATTAGCTTGGCGCTGAGAGCCAAGCACAAATAGATGGCTGCAAGTTAAATAAATTATGAAAATTTTATTACGTAAATGAGACGGCCAAATGAAAAGCGAAAAGGACGAACAAACGCCCGGCCGGGCCGACAGGTCGCTCCATTTGGCCAATTCTCGGCTGCTCTGAATGCAGGCAGCCCACCCACGGCGGCTTGGTTGTGTTGCTGTTGCCGGCCACTTCTTGTTGGCCTTTTGCGAAAAGCACTTGGCTTATATCTTGTAGCCACTTAGGGTGGCATTGAGTGGGCTTTTTTCGGGGCATATAATGGTGCCCAACCGTCACGCAGCCAGCCAGGGACACACGTACAGTCAACCCGAGCCTGGGCCCAAGACCGTCTCGCATGTGCTCGGCATAATGGCTGTCGCTTTGTGTCCGCCAGTCCGCCTGTCCGCCAGTCGGTTGGCTTGTTCAGGCAAATGAAGACCGTTGGACAAAAGGCGCTGGGGCCTTCACCCACTTCACTTCAGTGCAGTTCACTTCGTTGGGGCGGACAGAATGGGCCGCTCTGTGGCGGGGCGGGGTGGTGGGCTGAAGTCACCGATCCAAGGATCCAACGAACACAAAACACACGGCTTGGCCGTGGGCAAAAGATGCGGTGACTGGAAACGTCCTAGCGGTGGGCGAATTGCGATAGCACTAAGAATCGCATGGGAGAAAGGTTATTCACCCAAACAAAGACGGCTAAAGGGTAAATTAGAACACAAGTAAGATCACCATAAGATCAGCTAAGGGTTGTCAGTATTCGAAGTGGTTTTTGGTAAATTTTAAATCTCTAAGGCACATAAAATTGACTGAGCGAAACTACCATGCGATTTTTTAATATTTTTGAAATTGCTGAATAAAATTCATTTCAAAAGCGAAGCTAAGAGTTTTCAAAGCTTTCAACTTATAAAAACTTAAGTGTTTTCTTCAGTTAAGAGATCCGTTTGATTTTCTCACTCATTTAAACTTAGCTGGGTTTCAATTTCTATAAAAATATATCGCATGCGATAAGTTTTACCATTTTTTGCTTTGGCTCAGAATAATTTATGTGGAGGGTCCAAAAACAGCCAAAATCTGTTTTATATACTCGTGTATTTTCTTTTGACAGCCGCACCCTATTTTCTACCTTATAAAGTCTTCAAATTCAGTACTGAATTCAGTCCAAGCCCCTCACGTGGCCATCTCCCAGCCCTGCCCCTGCCCCTTGGGCGATTGTTAGCGTGTGTGCGGTCGTGTGGGTGTGTGTGCGTGTTCAAGGTGCCGCCGGCCTTGCTCTGGTTGACTGCTTGCATGTGAGCCCAAAGAAAACCATTGCAGTAATTCAGCTAAATGCACTCGCCCTCGCCAACGACGACAACGACGGCCGCATTGTTCTTCTTGGCTCGCCGCGCTCCTCTCCTTCTATTAACCGTCTTTCTGCCACTGACAGGACTCCCAGTCACCGCTGGCATTGGCCACAACCGGCGTTTGTTGCCGCCGCTCCGCCTTCGTTGTCGTTTCGCTCTCGAGTCGTTGTTGTGGCGAGCCGCCAGGTGTGTGTGTGTGTGTGAGAGAGAAGGATAATTGAAAAGTAGGTTGTGCATTTAGACGCTTTGTTTGCCCAAAAGATCCCTTGTTCTCGGCCAGCCAAATAGAAACCGGCCCCGGCCCGCAGGTCGAACCGGCCGGGTTGAAAATTTGTCAACTGAAATTGCAACAAAATCAAATCCAACTGTCCTGTCTGTCCGGCTGTCGTCGTAACCCAATGCCCAGCTATTAACAGCAAATTTGTTTGGCCCATAATAAATTAAATAAATATTTGTTTCAGCCTCGTCCGGCAGTTGGCAGTTCAACTGGAAAGCCCAAAGATATCGGCCATCTCCGCCGTCTGCCCTCCTTCAGCATTTCAAAGATACTTGAATTGAATTGGAAACTAGCAAATTTATTTGCCAAATTGTCGTCATCGTCGCAGGCAGATAAAAGATTGTCAACAACCGAAATCGGAAGAGCCGCCGCCCCTCAAGCAACTGTAACTATGCAAATGACATGCCTCCGATGCATTTACAATCTTCGTTTTAGTCTGTCTCCCTTTTTATTTGGTTGGCTTGTGGATGGATGCCGGCCGAGTTTTGTTTCAAGTTTATGGAGAACGGCTTGTTGGCTTGGGCGAAGTTTCCTCGATTGCGTTGGCCGGATTATGCAAAACCGAATGCATTTTGATTGCCAACTCAAATATAAAATGTGTTGCCTGCTCGTAGGCGCATACGGAATTCCAAATCCCAAACACTGCGGCTGGCGGGAGTCGGAGATCTTTCCCAGCGGAATTGATTCGTTGCGGCCATAAAGTCCTTAAATAAAAGCCACGCCCGGCGGCCGCGACTCCTCGTTGCTCGGCGACAAACAAGCGACAAAATTCCGGCGAGTCCTCCATCCGCACTTGGCCAGCATTTCGAGGAAACTATTCAACCAGCCCGGCCCGCCGGTCTGCCGGTCTGTCAAGAACCAAAAACACTGTGCATTAATTCTTACCTTTTATAATGCAAAACTGAAAGAAATAGGTGCACTTATGCCCAAAAAGCAGAGCGCGCGAGGCGACGGCAGAAGACGCAGGACTAAGTAAGGCATAAAGCAAAGCAAGTTCCAGAGATGCCGCGTCGTCGACGAGGAGGATGACGATGACGGCGGGCACTTGAGGGCCCCGGCAAAAAAATATCCGCACTTTTAACATTTCTCAGCATTTTTTCATCTTTTTTCTCGTTTGCTGCGCTTTAGTTTTGCTTTCTTTTTGGCGCCTTTCGCGAGAGCTCGAAAGCGGGGAAAAAACAAAAGGGCCGCCGGATCACAAGCACAGTGGGAGATATTTGGTGCTAAAGGTGGGGAAAATCGGAATTCCTTAAACGAGGAGAGAGGTTAAAGTTCAAAATCTCTTCTCTGTTCCTAGCAATCAACGCAGCTCTCATCCCCCAAAATTTATTAGAGGTACATTAAAATCCTATACAAAATTTAAATCATTACTACTATTAGAATCTGATTACTCAAAAAAAAAAAACAAAAACTAAACAGCCAAATTTTTTATTTAATTTAGAATATTAAAAACTTTCCCAGAACTTTTTGAATTTCCTTACATTTCTCTTTTCAAGAATCAGTCTACCTTCCTGGTTTTTTCTTCAATGATTAAGCCAAGTTAATTGAATTATCTTTGCTTAAATAATTACCAAGCCCCGTAATCTGAATTAAGTAATAAATAAAATTAATTTTCTGCTCACTAAAACTTCTCGCTCGGCCCACTGTGCGGGTGCGCGCTGCGTTGCCTTGGAGAACTTGGAACACATTTCGCACTGAATTGTTAAAGTTGCCAGGCGTTTCCTTATTTCATTATTATGCTCGGGGCTTTCTTTTTTAGTTGATTTTACTGCGGAAAATTCGAGCGGGCAATGCGAGTGTAATAAACATCGCCGGGCGCCTCGCTAGCCCTTCACTTCTAATTGTGGAAATGAGCTCAAAATTGCCGGCATCGCGAATTTACTTCCACATGCGGCCACCAGAATGGCAAGACCAGCAGCAGCAACTGCCACTTAATCAGTAAGCAAGTTGAGCAGTTAAACAAATTTTTGATTAGAGACAGGTGGACGGATGAGAGTCCTGCGAATTATCTGGCAGCCACCAACCAGCTATGCAGAGTTTGCCATACCAAGTGGCCCACATTTGTGCGGCCAAACTGAAGGAGAAGCGGAAATGGAACTGGAACTTCTGCTTGTAAATTGATGCTTATGATAAACTGCATGGAGCTGGGGGTTGTCAAGTCCTTGGCTGGCTTTCTTGCGGCTCAAAAGTATGTCACCAAGAAATTGCATGCGATTTTCAAGTGTATTTGCAATCATAACAAAGCGACAGCAATTCCATCAAGCCGAGGAAAGAAGATCCTCTGGCCAAGGCGCGGGGCCCGAGCCAGCAGCTTAGGCGTAAAATGCAATGAAATTCATACTGCAAATATGCCAGCCCAGCTTGCAGGCCACTCAAGCGTCGACTCTCTCGTCATAATCCAATAAGCTGGGTAAACACTCACGCCTCCTTGGACTGGTTCGACGGGAGCTTCTTGGCTGTTGATATGTGAACGCTGTCATCTCGTTGGCCGCAAATGCAGTGCAGTCGGTCTTAAATAACATAAACATATTTTGCTTGCCGCCGTCCAGCGGTCGCTGTGAGTGGCCATAATCAATTTCAACATGGCCGGAAATTGATTGATTGACTTTTCATAATCCAATTAATTTCAACCACCCAACACAGCCAGCCCGGCCCGGCCAGCATCACCTGGGCTCATTACTCGGAATCCAGAGAAAAACCATGACGCGATTTTCTGAAACTTCTTGTGGATTTTGCTGGCTGGACAGACGGTGGAGGGGCGGGCTGGGGCAGATTTAGTTGGCAAGAGTCTTTTGTGGCTAAGCCACTTCTGCCAAGTCGCTTATTTGACTAAACTGTACACAACCGAATCTGACATGCACATGCACGTTTACCCAATTTTTTATGGCCATTTCTGCGGCTGAAGGAGACGCAAAAGATACACAGAGCGGCAGGACGAGAGAGCTGCCTTGAAGGACACACCGAGTACACAACTTTCGGGTACACAAAGTGGGAGGGCGGAGCCGCAGTCAGCAACTAGCAACGAATTCTGAATGATCTTTTTTGGGGGAAGTCGTTCGTTTAATTCTAGAGGAGATTGAGAAAGCTTGGGAGCTTGCTTAGAGAACGAAAGAGAGAATCAGAAAGAAAGAACTAAGAGTTAGCTTAAAGACGGAATGAAAGCAAGGAAGAAGGCAAAGAGACTTGCAGAAAGGAGAGAGAGAAAAAGCGGGCAGAATAATAAGAGCTTTATATTCATTTAAAAAACCTTTTAATCTGGAATCTTTTCTGTGCGTATCAGAGAAAAGAAATAAAAAAGAGCGAGCGAATGGAGATCTAAGAATTTATGTATTAAAAAAAGAGAATTAGTGGATATTAAACAAAAGGAGAATATAAGCAACCAAAAGAGGAAAGACTTTGCCGTTCTTTAAAGAATTCTTTTCTTGATAAAGTTTCTAAAGAGATAAGATCTCGTTCGACTCAAAAGAGCAGCCAACAGTTTAAAAAGAAAGCAGAAGAGACCGAATGAGAATACAGAAAAGCAAAAGTCCAACTCCTAACCGAGGTTGCAATTTGTAATTTGCTTTTTTTTTTGGAGAATTTTGTATGATTTTGCTTTCCGACAAACGAAATAAGACTGAGGTCCTTGGCTGCTCTCGTGATTGCCGAAAATCCCAGCTACTTGATGTCCATCATCTCTGCCGTAGATCCCCACCAGATTCCGCTTAGAAATCCCAGCATTTTTACCCAGCCGAGAATACAGCTGCCTGCTGCCATAGAAATCGTGCAAATAGACAGAGAAACACGCACACAGCTGGAATGACGTTTGCCAAAACCAAACACACACCCACGCACACCCGCACACCCATCGCCTCTCGGAAACAAGGAGCACGCAAGACTAACGAAAACGAAATAAATTGCTGTATCAGCTGCGGTGTCTGCATTAAAATCAACTACGAAAAGTAGTTGGTAAAAAACAAGAAGGACATCCAGACAGCACGGAGGACGGACGGTCCCATGCACATTAGCAGACTCAAACACACGGACCGAGGCAGTTGCAAGGAAATTACGTATACGCCCGCCTGGCAGCGGCTGCTCTGCGGCTTGTTTGACTCCTTGCCAGGATCCCAACCACACCTGTCCCTCGGCACGGCCTGCGAGCACCAGCCACCGAGCCCGAGCCATGCACGCTTCGCTCCCCAGCCAGCAGTTGGTATTTATTTTTTTGCGCGCTCGAACGCCGCCGGTGCCAGCGCCAGCGCCAGTGCAACATAATTTATGCACGGCGTGTGTAATTGTTTGCATGAATGCCATCGGTGCGAGGGCAAGAGGTGTGCGTGTGTGCTTAGATTTCGCTGTCAAGTCGAAAGCCCCCGGACTGGCAGCTGGGATTGCCGGGCAGCTCAAACAAATCCCGCGCGCAGAGTTCGCTCGCTGGCTCGAAATTCTGCTAATTCATGGAAAATTCCATGTTGACTCGACTTAATAAAAAAAAAACTGCAAATTTGATAAGCCCACTGGTCAGCTGGGCACTGTTGACTCTGCCCAATCAGCCGCAGCGGCCCCGGCAGACGTCCCATATGCAAATTTCTAGATTTGCTGTTTAAATAAGAAGCCCCGGGAGGTGGCAAGGGCAAGACGAGTGCTCCAATTAGCTGGGTAGTTTAAACAATTTGGCTCATTAAAAATGATGCCTGAATGGGAAGAAAACTTCACCGTGACACGTTTCGGTTGGCGTGAGTTGAGCGATCGGCAAAGTCTGCAACGGGCCGGGGCAGACGGTCTTATTGATGCCACGCAGCATAGAAAAAACTCTGGCAAAATTGTGGCAATTATGGCCAACGATGGGCAAGAAGCTGCCGCAGCGACGGAGGGTGAAAAAATCCCTGCCAAACGCTGCTCAACGGTAAAAAACTTTGCCCATGACGAACAGGAAAAACGACGACGACGATGGTGATGACGATGGCGATGGCGATGGCGATGCTGGCAACTGCACATGGAAAACACGACGAGCCAACGTACGAATAATTAACAAAATTTGCACTTTATCGCTACAAGTGCAGCAGGCAGCCGGCAGCAGGACCACAGGACCCACTAGCCGTCGTCGTCGGCTGCCGTCAGGACAAACATTAACGAGCACACGAGAGCTCGGCGACGGCTGCTGCTCTTTTTTTGTGTGCCGGCGCACTGATTTGTTGCTGGTGCCACTTCTGGCCGAGGCGTCCTTTTTTCCAAGCTCCTCAGGCTTTGGCAATGCCGGTGCTGTTGCTGGCTCTGTTTATTTCTGGCGTATGACATGTGACGGAAGCTGATTTGAGGCAAACATAGTAACACATTTAGCAACACACAGCGAGTGTGTGTGAGTGCGGAAGTCATGCGATGGGATTTGGAAGGGAAATCGGAAAATAACTGCAAAATGTCAACGGGAAATTCTAAAGTCCTCGAAGCGCTCAAAAGGCGCCAAGCGAAACCAAAACTACAACAGCGCCCAAAACCCTCAACCAGCCGGGGGAATCTGTGGGGAAGACGTTGTTTGTTTGGGGTCGGGCCTGGCCACAGAGCGTCGAGATTTGCAACTAAAATGCAATTAAGTTGAGCTTAATGCAGGACTGCCTGTCTCACCGGCTGCCCAGCTGTCCGACTGCCTGGTTAGCCTGCGAGACGCACGCCCGAAACTCGCACCCAGCTCTGCCGGCTGCTCGCGCTTTCCTAAGCGCTTTTTGCAATTATTCACATTTTCCTTTTAATTGGAATTTAAAGTGCTGCACTGGAATTCCCACACACACACACATACGCGGTAGCGACTCCATCGCAGCGGATTTGTTTTTTTGTGAGCTCTTCTCGGCGCTGCGTCTTCCTTTGCTAATGGACGACGGCACCTGGAAGTTGAGCGACCACCTAACGGTATTTCTGGCAGATTTGCACCAACGGAAATAGCCCAACTGCGTGAGTGTGTGCGGGGAAAGTAGCATACTTTTCAGCGCAGGTTGAAGCGGGCGGACGGCCAGAGAAACACTTTCAATTACGCATTAATAATACAAATATATTTAATATGTGGTGTTTTTGTGTAATTGATGCTGGTTAATTGTCATTTTGTGTTCGGCCTGGCAGCCAATTTATTAAACTCAGCAATTAACGCGCATTAAAAGTGAACGCAGCTCAGATTGACAAATGCAAATTGATGGATCCGTTACTCAAGCGAGTTTGGCTCTTAAGGAAACAAAAATTCAGCCTTTTTGCCAAGCAAAAAAATTGGATATTGAAATTTTAATGTCTTTCAATGTTTTTATTAACAATTGCCCGCCGGTCTTTGGAATTTCATTAATTTTAATTAAAATTCTCTGTGTTTTTTTCTGTATTTCTGAAATATGCAAACAAATCCCATTCGGATGCATAAAAACTAACATCGCCCCATTTACACTTCCGGCAGGAGAGCCGAGACAAAGCTCGCTGATGAATTTTAATATGCCAGTGAATTATGAGTTTCACGCCAGACTGCCCTGCATTTCAATTAATCCGATCCATAAAAGCCCGAGAAACAATCAGAGAATTTGCACTCCCAAACTAAAATTCAACGTAATCGGGATTATTTACTTACCTCCACAGAGTTGCATCGCGCCGCCATATTGTTTTTTTTATTTTTTAACCGATCGACTGCTCGGCGATTAATTTTCAGGTTAGGTTTTTACAACTTTGTATGTGTGGGTGTGGGTGGGCGAGTGTGTGTGTGTAATTAAGCAGCCGCGTTCGTCGACTGTAGAAATGTCATTTTAATTATTCGCCAGGCTATAATTTCCTGAATTACAAATGCCCATTTTCATTTAAATATTTTGCTCTTTTTTGGTTTTTAATTTTTTAGTTCCCTTGATTTTTTTGTGTGTTGAATTAATTTATTTGCATTCTGCGTTCGTTAATTACCGCCCTGCCAATGGGCCGGCTCAACTTTAGTCCCGACCTTCTATTTAATTGCTAGTGTAATTGCGTGTTAAAGGTGTAAAACTCCGCATTTGTCCATGGCCAGCAGCGCCGAAAACAACGAAAGCTACAAATAAATAATTAAACTCGGACAACAGCAGGCCAAACAGGCGAAGCGAGGAGCAGAGAAAAAGTGTAAAAACCCCCGGCAATACAAATTAAACAATAAATTCGCACTTACACAAACCCCGGGCCGGTGGGGTTGGGCGGTTGGTGAGAAGGACGCTGAAACGGCGGCCGGTTGGTCCACAAATTATGCAAATTACTTTGGCGCTAAAACTCATTAAATGGTCGCCAGGTCAACAAAGAGACCCGGCGACTCCCCACTGCCAAAAAGAACGAAAGGGGAAACGAATTACAAACGGACAACTCACCAAGCCCGGCAATTCGGCTGGCCAGGATCGTTTTACGGGACTTCCAGGAAGCAGACAAAATGCCGGAAGAAATGAACGCGAGCTTAACGATCGTTGAGGAAATCTCCCAGGACACTTAAGGCGCCTATTTTTGTAGTTATTGAAAGTATTTTAGAAATTATTTGAGTTTATTTTTGGGGCTTTAAATTATTTTTAGTGTTAATTTTATATGAATTTAATTTTATTATTTTATGCATTCGTTACTTTATTTTAATTGTTTAATTTGTTAATTATTTTCAACTCAAGTTGAATTTTATTTATATTTTTACAATTTGCCTAATTGTTTTATTTAATTTTTGAAATTAATTGTTGAAGGACTCACACTTGAATTTTCAATTAAATAGTTCTTCGTGGATTTTCAGCACTTTCAAAATTTACAGTTAGTTTCTTGAAGTCTGTTTTATTTTAACTTTTTAGTGTTTTACTGATGATAAGGAAATTTTTACGGCGTGCTTCGTGGCCGCCAGTGACGGCCGAGCCTGCCTGACACAGGACACACACAGGACGCAATGATTTCAACTTATGAACGGCAAAATGCGTTGCGGGGGTTTTTATACCCCGTCGGACGATGTTGCACGATGAATTTTCCGGGTGGGGATATGCCGCACACAAAAACCCCAGCAACAACAACACCCCCACGACAGCAGCAGCAACAAAGAAGTCGACGGAGCAGCAACAACCAAAAGAGCCCAGACTCGTCGCCGCAGCAGCAGCAGCCAAGGCAAAAGGACTATCACCAGATGTCCTCCCGCCAGGCAGCCGAAGTGTAGCCGACGACAGCGCCAAGGCATCGCAAAGAAAAGAGTGCACGCAGTGAGCGAGCGGAAGCGCTGCCAGGGGAAATCTGCATCCTCTCGCAGCCTCGGCCGACTGCGCTGCCCGCTGCGGATGCTGCGCATTGGAAACGCGCTCAAAGCTCGCTGTGTCCCAAAAAGTTTGTCCCAAAGCACTCGTTTTGCTTCGGCCGGCTTCGGCCAACCGTCGGCTGCCAGACGAAGCCCTTGGCCCGCTTCGTGGCTGCTCGGCGGGCGTTCATTTTGCCGACGAATTTGCCAGTTCATTTTGCCTGGCGCATTCAAGTTTCCCCTGCCGTTGGACGGCGTCGCTGCCGCTGCTGCCGTCGCTGCAGTTTCGCTGGGCGCTGCTTTTAGGCAGCCAGCGGCCTGCGCGTGTATTTTTTTTTCCGTTCCTCTGCTTTTGTAGTTTTTCAACTTCTTTTTTGGCTGCTGTGTTTTGTCAGTTATTATTATCTACGCCCCCCCCCCTTGCCTTTCTTTTGTGCGCTTGCTTGCTTCCTGCTTGTCTAATTTACAGTTTCATTTAGTTGAGGTCAGGCCATAAATAGTCGCGCTCATTTAGTGGCCGCCCTAGCCAACCGCTGGGATCGCTTGCCACTCAGAAATCAAACACGAAAAGCAAATTTACCTGGGCGTCGCTGGCGGGGGTCAAAGTTGAGGGCGTGTGGCGGCTGTCCTGACGTTCGTCAAGTGCAGAAAATGCTCTGCCAATTCGCTTGCTTAGCATATGAAAGGAAAAATCACTTAAAGGCAACTCACACCCCCGGCCAAAGGGCCACACAATTGTGGCCGTCGCGGTTATTCGAGCAGTCAGCTTTTGTGCGTCACGCGGCCGGCAGCGGAAGGGGATCGTTTTACCGTTAAATTGGCCGCCCCTCACGCACGCGTAGGCCGCTCGATGGCTCAGTGATTTTTGAAAAAAGGAAATAAAATCCAAAATTATTTGTATGCCTGAAGATTTTTAAACGTTGATTGCGGCATTTTGAGCCCAACTGTACTTCTGGCCATTCAATTAACCGCAGTGGCTGGGCCGCCCCACTCTGTCGATTGCCGATGGCCGTTCTTTCGATTTCTAATTTCGATCTGTCAACTGCAAGCCGCAAAGATCGATGGCCGCGATAAAAAGACGCCCAGCCGACCACCAAACCGCATAACGGTACATATACAGTTATATAAGTAATATGACGCTCGGGTTTGGGAGACTGTTCTGGGAAACTGAATTTGCCATTCATGTGGAAAATTTCGTCTACGTTTCTCGATTTGCCGGCTACCGACTGCCGACTGGTGAAAGAAAAGCATTTGTCCCGTTAGTTTCTCGTACGTAAACTGCAAGCAGCTAACCGAGCCCATAACTTGCTTTGTATTAACTTGCCGCACACGTGGAAATCGCCACACCGCCGGCTGCTCACCTGCCAAATGGCCAATGCCAAATGTGCCAACGGTTCGGCCCCCCCACACACACGGCCACTGCAGTCGCTGCAGCCGCCGACGCGGATGCTCGTGTGGCCGGACTGAAGCTGCGGTTGATGACGTTTAAGAGTCCGAACAAATGAAGCGCGCTTCGTGTGAGTCGCAGGACACTAAAAGCAGGAGCACAGCCGACCACCCACTGGGCTGAGTGGGCGAAGGCATCTTGATCAAGATGTTTATTTTGGGAGGAAGGCAGAAGGCAAAATAACAAAATTGGTAAGCTTTGTGTACGTAATTCCCGACAAGGATCAGGCCAGGGCAAGGCCTTGAAGGCAAACAGTAAACTGGAAAACTTAAGGAATATAAAATAGAAGCCTCTTTTCAATCAGCCGTGGGAGTGGCGAACCAGCAGCTTTGGTTTTTATGCTCGGAATGAAGGCGGAGAGTCTCTGAAGCCAAGAGATTGGATATGTCTCAAATATTGGAATCATATTGGTTCAAAATTCCCTCACATTCACGTTTTCTGCCAGCCCATTCCACCTGCGAACTAACGGGTCAATTGGATCCCAAGGCAACCCTGTCTTTGTGTCAAATACAACCGTTAATTGAATTCATTAAGCAGCAGGCCTAATTCTGCCCAGTGAACCCCATTTATGGTTTGGTTTTTCCCTCTTCAATCTTAAAAATATCCTTAAAATGAAGAAAACTTCAGAATCTGGAAGCTTCGCTTCCTCTAACCCATCCAAAGTATTGATAGGCACCGATAAAAAGCTGGAAAGGTTTACGGGCTTATAAGAAATCTGAGCTTCATTTGATTCACAAATCTGGTCCTTAAAGCTTCGAGTTTGAAGCGTAAAGAAAACAGCACCCAACATCCCTTAGCTTTTCCGGGGTGTTCGTCACAAAAAAGAAGGACTCTGGCGGGCAGAATTCAATTTGTTTGACACAATCTATCCCAATATTTTAGCCACGCAGGGCCCCCTAAGCCAGGAGCTCCCGCTGCCGCCACGGGCGTCCTGGCGAATTGCATGAGCGCCACTGGCAAACTGGCAAATTATGACCACGAAAACAAACGAGTTTGTGCGCTCGGCAGTTGCAACATCAGAGCCGCTGGTCGGCGGTCGGCAACTGCACTGCCGGCCAACTCGACTCTCTCAACTGACAACAGAAACCAAAAATTTTGATTTATAGTCCTGGCAGTCGGTGGACGACTGTCCGTCTGCCCGTCGCTTCGCTCGCATTCGCTGCAGTTGACGCGGCCCCCCCAGCATCCTTCAGGACGCGAATGCGTGGGCGATATAGTCGTCTATATAATCAAATGGTCACACGGTCGAGTCCACCGGACAACTGACAACGACCTGCCCCCAGCCAGTCCGTCAATCTGTACGTCTGTCCGTCTGCCCGCCCTGGAATTGCAGTGCGAATGGCATTTCGTGGTGTGATTTTTATGAAACGGAAGACCAAACGACGCGATACAGTGGATGTCCTGGCAGCAACTGGGGGGGCGGGGCAGGCGTGTCTGTTTCCTGGTAATGATGATTAAGCATTCTAATGAAATTGCAAATTGGGCAGCCCGCAAATGAGAATAAGCCGATTTAAGCATCCTCGCCCACAATTGCAACTATAAAGTCGGTTAGTCGCTGTGATCAACTTGATGATGGCAATCAACAGTCACTGAAAGTGAAACAAGCAGACCCAGAAAAGTAGCCGAATCAAATAAATCAAACGAGTTTAATGCAGCCAAACGGCAATTTTGTATGGTTTTATTAGTGGCCAAAGTTACCAAAGACATGGGAAAGTAAGTGTTTGAATACCGGAACAATATGTCGGCGAAGTCGGCTTTTCTGCTTTTAATAACTAAACGAAAATTGGGGAAGATTTACCGATTTCTGATGTCAGAAATGTTTCTTTACTTCGGACGCTTAGAACTCAATTTCCATAAATATTAAAACACTTAAGAATCTAGAAGTTCCCTATAATTAAGCCTTATAAAAAACTATTTACTTCTAGCCTTTGATTTTATTTTTACTCAAGTCTTTCTCACCTGAAATAAAGACCCTTGGAATCGAGTTTACAAACTCAAAGGGTAGATCTTTGTCTGCATGACTCAGAATCCATTTTAAGTACCTTTCAAACTTCGATATGCCTGTAAAAATTCTAGACCACAAATCCCAGAAGTTATTCTTAAACAACAAAACTCAAATAAGAACCTTTGAATGCATTCGACAATTGTTACTCCAATCCATCATCAATTTTGAGGGCCTCCCCGCTTTTCTAATTGTTTTTTAAGTACTAAAACTTAAATAAGAACCTTTGAATGCATTTGTCATTTGGTTACTCCAGTCCATCATAATTTTTAAATCTTTCCGCATTTTGAATTGTCTATTAAGTATTCTGAATCTTTAAGTCTTTAAAATTGCGTGGTCCCCCCAAAATTTAAATGAATTCCAAGGAGATCAACTTTTCGCCTCGAGTTCTCGGTCGTCCCATTTGCCCATTTGCGATGGCAACCCTCTCCGCCTGAGATAGCGCAATCCTTTGAAGTTCCCTCTGCTTTAGCTGCCGAAAGATGTGTCCCCAGTATCCTTAAATTCGAGGCTTACCCTCTCCCCCGCCACACACTCCAGAGTGGTCGTTCACATTTCGGTGCAGTCAAATGCAAACAATGAGGAGCCCAAC
Source organism: Lissocephala sabroskyi (assembly GCA_037075105.1). NCBI lineage: Eukaryota > Metazoa > Arthropoda > Insecta > Diptera > Drosophilidae > Lissocephala > Lissocephala sabroskyi. Next base: position 51,537 of record JBAMCP010000261.1, read on the forward strand.
TCGTGATTGCTAATGGGCACATTAATGGGCTTGGGGGGCGGGTCGCCCTCATTTAATTTGTCTAAAAAATTGTAGTCTCGGAATTCGGGAACGAAGGACACCGGCGGAGCCGCTGCGCAATCACCGAGCATCGCATATTAATTTTTTTTAATATTTTAAAATGAATTTTTAAAGCACACAAAATACACAAATAAAACGAAGATGGCAAAAATTGCTGGAAAAGCGGCAAAACGACGGATAAAAATGTGGCTATCAGGCAAGGACAAAGCGGAAAAATAATCAGCCGCAAGCGTTCCAAAACCAACGCCCCCCACCACCCCGAGAATAAATGAAAGCGGGGCAGTCACTGAACTGCCGAGCGGGGGGCGGCAAAGGTAACGCAAATGCAAACAGATTGTCAAAAAAAAGAGCCACAACAGAGGCCCTAAAAGGGGGCCTGGGTGGGGGGGAGCAGGGCAAAGTTAAATAATCAAAATAATGCGCATAAAATGACTGAATGCGCGGGCCAGCCAGTGACTAAGCCAGGGAGGAGGAAGAACAAAATGACAATAATAAATAAAAGCAATGACAAAAGTAAATTTCAGACGGCAATCGTGAACTGCAGAGGGCGGGGGGGCCATCAACTTGGGCAAATCTCTCAAGTGGCAGACGCCAAGTGCATGTGCCTGGATTCATTCATCCTCCTGAGTCGAGTCCTTTCACCTGAAACGCTGATGCAGCAGCCGCAAGGACGGCCGACGTTTCAATGACAAGTCCGCCAAGCTTCCCCGCCTTCCCCACTGCAGGTCCGTTTAACATGTGTACTTGAATTTTAATATAACCGAAGGCAAGGGGCGGACGGGGGCAGGGCAGGCGGGCTTAGCTGCATTTTATTGGAGCGCCGAGCGCCCCCGCGCCAGCAGACAATGAGGCATAATCCCTCATATTTATTTTTTGTGGAAATTATTTGCTTTGTCTGATTGCGGATTTGCAGCTGCAACGTTTGCACAGCTCGCCCGCGGCTGCCATAGGGGCAGAGCGGCAAATCCTTAGGCTGCCGGAGAGCCCATGAATGAAAGTTCTTTATGGCTCCAAGGTGAGCACAAAGACCCACCCAGCCACCAGCCCAGCCAGGAGCGTCGGCGGCTACATCGCCACGACAACTTATTTAATATGAGAGCAAATTGCATAAAATCACACCTGCCTGACAGCAGGCGCCTCTTTTGGTTGCCGGGGGCAACTCTATGCCCGGCGGTTGGAGGACACAAACAACTCGGCCCTCGGCCCTTGGCTGCCTGTTGCCGTTGCCCGGGCAATGAGTCCGTCGTGGCTGCCCGTTTATGGCCGCCATGTGTGCCAGCTGCCCAGGACAACTGTCTGGCTGTCCAGCTGTCCAGCTGTCCATCTGTGCAGCTGTATGTCGGGGTGTCTCTGGCTGTGGCAGTCACCTGCCTGCCAAATTCACTTGGCTGCCGTTGACTGTCAACCAGGGGCCAGGACATCGATGCGTTCCTCCGGCCGCGGCGCCCGTCCATCCTGCCACTTTATGTGCACTTGGCTTGAATTTTATGCACTGCACAAATAAAGTGGGCGTAATGTGTCAGTTTCTAATTTCGAGTGGGCATCCAGCCTGCCAGCAAGCCTTGCCCGAGTACAAAAGCAGCCTCGCCCCTAAAATGGGAAATAAACGACGAGAGGCTTTAATAAAGCCAATGGGTTTTTCTATATAAACTGAAAGGCCGCCTTAAGTCTCCTCGGATCTGTCATGAGCAATTTAAAGCAGCACAGCAATCAGAAGACTCTAGTGCACTCTCTACAAAAGAAGCCGAAGAGTGATTGAATTTAGATTACCCAGGCGAAGGGCTTGGGAAAAGTTGAAGGCCTTAATTAAGTGGCGCAGGATTGCTCTGAAGAAACTTTAAAAGAAAAAGCAACTGTACTACTGTCTTTCTGTTTTTAAAAGCTTTTTTCAAAAGCCAAAAGAAATTCAGAGTTTATGCAACTTTTCTGAGAGTATTCAATCGTCGGTTTGCCTTGCATTCCCGCTGTTGTTGGGATTGAAAATTTGGTGGCAAACTGTTTCGATTGAAAGGCTCGCTGACATGGAAGCGGCGCTCATTAGGACTCCGTTTAAGTTGCCCCTGCTGCGGGGAGGTTCCTGTTGATCCTGACACTTTTTGCCCGCTTGCCATTCGCACAACTTTCCATAAATTGCAAACAATTTCAATTTTGTTGGAAACGCTGACAGTCACAAACCAAATCGGGGCTACCCCCACCATCCACCCCACAATTATAATGCCCAGGATTTTTCCTGCCTCCACCCCGAAGCAGAAGCAGGACGTTGGCATTCAGCAAGGGAACTCTGCGTATGTGTAACTGTCAGGGCCACGCCTTGTCGCACTTGGCCAGTCGAGCAGGGCCCAAAACGCCTACGCAGCAGCAACAACAGCCGCCCGCCTCGGCTCGTTGTTGTCAACGCTTCGATTTTGTGCTCGGCAGTTGCAGACGATAAATTTGTGCCCGCTCATTGTCAACTAAAATCAAAAACATAATTCAGACCAGGACACAGGCCCGGCCATCGCCAGACCAGGCCAAAGGGGCGTGTGTGTTGGCATGAAATTAACACAAATGCCACAACAACTGCAGCAGCAGCAGCAGCAACAGCAACGGTGGCCGAGGCATTGGCGGCGAGAGTGCCTCGGGGGCAGGCAGATTACCGAGCTGCGATGTTTACGCTGGCATTTAATGCATTTGCAGTCCGGCCGCAAATCGACAAATCCATCTAAACATGCAGACAACTCACCCACACACACAGACGCACGCACGCACGCCCACGCAGGGTTGCATGCGATGTGCATGCAAATGACTTCCGGCATTTGCCGGTCAGTTGTTTGCTTTAAGCAAATACAACACACACGGGCGACACACGGACAGCTGGACAGAAGGCGGCTTTAAGTTTGACCCTTCCACGGCGCACTAACGACCCACAGGCCTACCACTAATCTCCACTTGTATTGACATTATTTGGACATTTGTAATTTCCGGGGCCGCTGGACCCTTTGGCTCATTTTTATAACCTCTTGAAGAGTCATAAAAGCGATTCTCAACAATGCAAATGCCGGGGACAGTTGGCAACAATAACATGGGGTATACTATGGGCCCGACGCTGTCAGTGACTACATAAAATATGCGCAACTGTACCTAAAAACTATTCATACCGTTTGGCGCGGCAGCGGCGGATGTGGCGGACAAAAGGAGAGCCCAAAACTTGGGCTCGTTAACTATTAAAAAGGCTGGCAGGCCGAAGGATCACATGCGCATAATAAAAAGTAGTTAAGCCCAACGCCTTGCCCCGTCCTGCGCTGTGCTGACTTCCTCGGCTAGCAATTCAATTCGGTTTACGAGCGGCTATAAAAACTTGAATTTTATTTTGCTGAAAATTTGTTCCCGCACCTCGAAGGCAGAACAAAAGTGTCAGCCCGCCTAATGAGGCGGCTATTCCAAGCAAAAAATACCGCCCTCAAGGGGTTAAAAGTATCCGGCTGGCTTTGGTTTACTCGCTGCTGGAATAATTTAATTGCCAAGTAAAAATATGAATACACACACACATGCGTGGGCAGGTGAAAAATGGGCGTGGCTGGGGCTGTGTTAGCCATAAAGCAATTAGCCAAATTGCATCTTAAATTGGCACGTTTATGGATCTCGCCGTTGCCATCAAAAACACTTGCGGCGCTTTAAGAAAATCAATGGGCGGCGGGCAGGCTGTGTGGCAGGAGAGGAGTTGAATTGGAAATTTGTGCGAGCCGAGAAATCTGATAATTGAGCTTCAATTAGGCCACAAAATAAGCCAGACGCACGCATACACAACTAAGCCCCAAATAGCTAGATAAATTTATTCATTAGATGGCAATTTAGAGCCTGATTACAAGCTCCCCTTAAAGCCCTCCCGATGCCCGAGATGGCCGGGCAAAAGGACTCCCCCTCCACCCAATCCCAAGCCTCCTTCGGACAAGTGATTCTTTGAAATTATTACACAATTTGTGGGCCCGCATTTGATTCGGTCTCTTGCAGCTAGAACTTTGGGATTGGGAGCTTCCGGTTTGCGGGCTTCGGTTATTTGTTATTTGCCATTTGTTGTTTATTGTTCGTCGGGCTTTGCGGAGGCATTTTGAGTAATTTGCAGACAACAAACGATTTTTCAATGGCCAAACAAAGCCGGTGTTGATATTCCTAAAATCGTAAATCGTAAATTCTCTCAATCACTTAAACTGTTTAGCTTTCATCCCCCGCCCAATCGACCAAGCAAAGCTGAACGAAAATCACGGTGAATTGAAAACCTTCTTAAAACTCAACTCCTTACCATCCATTCAAAGTATTCAAGGCTTAGATTTCAAGAGCTCAAGTTGTTCATGTTTTTCTCCTCTCTCACAATTTAATTCAAATAATAATTCTCATACGTTTCTTAAAGAGGCTCCAGGAGCCAAAACAAATCACAGTGACAACGCACAGTTCAAGGTTCGCAGCACAGTGGCGCCCACAGGTCCTTTGAGAGAAGCTTGTTCTTCGCCTCATCAACCCCACCGCACCGGTTGGTAGTCGAGGAAAGCTTTCCTTTAATTTGTCTCCTTGCCTGCCGGCAACTAATAAAACGTTTAAGTTTGGGTCCTGCTGCTGGCCCGGCAATCCCGAAACCGCAACTAACTGCAAGTATTTGTATAAAATTTGCACCAAAATACAAAATGAAAATAATCAAGAGGGCTCCAGGGCTCAGAGGCCATGGCTATGGCCTCGCCCGGGCGCCTGCCAGTGGGCGGCTACTTAGCAAACATCAACACCTGTTAAAGGATACAGTGGGCGCCAGGGCTGCGGGCAGAGGAAGTGGCTCAAATACAAATTACCTGTGGTGCGGGCGGTTTTGTTGGCCAGAGAAGCGAACGGCAGCGCTGGCAATCCAAGGTGGCCTAATCAATTTTGCAGTCCGAAGAGCAAAGGCAGAAGGTGGAGAAGTGGAGGTTTGTGGGGCAGACTTGGCTGGGTCTTAACTTCATTATGAGATTTGTGTAATTGTTAACCAATTTACCGTTACACGCCCAACAACAAGCCAAGCACAGGCGATCGGTCATCCGAAATTACAAAACCGGAAATGCAACTCGTTGAATATGCTTTTCAATTTGGCAAATGCTGTCTGGTGTTGTGGCCCGAATGACTGTTTCACATTTAGCACCAATTTTTCTCGCAGTTTTTCCAGCCGTTTTTCATTTGCATTCAAACAGGACGACCGTTGATAACCGCGAATTGCCAGGCATTCAACCTGAAGCGCTGAAAACTGTGCTACATTTTAATTAGAAAGTGTGGGCCGTATCGACGGCGGTGCGGGGCGTGGCAGGGCGGAGTGTTTACTTTCGAATGCGTTGACAGATCCCGGCCCGCCCATTCTCCAACCAACACGTTGTCCCTTTCTGTTCGTTAGCCTAATTAAAAAATAAATGTGCGCTGCTCTGGGCATTTTCATTGTTTACGGGTTTCAGTGTCGGTTTTATGGCTATGTGTGTGCGTGTGTGGGCGAGTGTGTGTGCCTGGTTAATATAACTTTCATGAGAGCCCACGAATGGGTAAATTAAAATAACGTTTATGCCCAACCCGATGATAATCTGCCCAGGGAGCCCCACCGGAATCTGCTGATGTGGCAAATTCGTTATTACTTTTTTGGCATTTTGTTGACAACATTTAAAATGCCAGTTAAACAAAACCCACATGCGCCGGCCAGCAGTTATATGTTGACCTTTAATTTCCTTATTATTTTTTGGATCATAAACCCCCCGCGGCTGCAGGACGACCATCCATGCGCAACCACTTTCATTTATTGAAAAATGCAACTTGAGCGGCCAACCGAACGGCATTGGCCGGGGGACGTAGTGACCCCTGGGGGGTGTCATGTTTATTGGAACGGCTTTTAAGTCGCACGGCAGCGCCACATAAAAATAATAATGATGCAAAAGTATGACGACGACGGCGACGCGGCCGCCCGATGATAGAGGCGACCCAAGCCCATGGAAATAAATATTTATACGCCCGCCATCTATAAATTGAATGGCCATGAAAGGGTTCGGTGGCCCAGCCAGGAGAAAGGTGACTCCAGGTGAGACGGCGGCCCCTTGGCCGCCACCCCTGACGACTTATGAGCTTTGCAACGCGGCATTTGGACATTTTTACGATGTGATTTCACATAACCTCAACAGACGTGCAGACAAACTGGTTGGCCCCGGCCAAATCCTCCACGAACAGCAAATGGAAAATGGCAACTCATCCACCGCCCGGCGTCCGCGGAAAAACAGAAGAGCAACCAACCATCCAGCATCCTTTTCCCATCGACCCGACACTCGCGTTTCTTTGGGTGATAAACTTTGAAATTGCAACAAAATGTTGCCTGGTGGCACCTGTGCGGTTCGCCGGCTGCCCGCCAACCCGCCGCTCTGTCCGCCCACTCAAGCCTGTCGGAATGGCGAGAAGGAAAAACAAAATTTATTATCCTCCAGCGGCGTGTGGCTGTACAAACGAATTCTAATAAGCGAAATGCGCACTTGAGCCGCACTAATGTCGTACATCGAAATCAAGCGGAATTATGGGCCTTATACGGGCCACGGGCCACGGGCCACGACCCAGTGAAAGGGTTGGCCATTTCACCCATAACAACATATGATTTGGCCGCCCACCCAACAGAAATCAATAGAACGGCCACGACGACACTCCCAGTCATTCGAAACGTTCGAGTCGTTGGCCGGAATTACCACTCATTCGCCTCTGAATGGCTGATAACAAATTCACAAGGGGTACAGTGAGCGCAAAAAGCACAGCCTCAAAATGCTGGCGAATAAATTTACCCGTTCAGATTTAAATGGCTGGCAGGCTCTGACTTATTAGTCCGCTGATGGGCAGCACTGGCTGCTGAGAGCTTTGGCTTTGTTTCAATGCCAATGTTCCGCGGCTAATGTACTTTCAATTAATTGAAGGAGTCTGGTGTTTAAAGGGTTCAATTGTCCAACTTCTCAACCACAGGAAAACTAAGATAGCTGCTGCCTTTTAAATGATTTGACTGTGGGAAAAAGCATCCAACTCCAGGCTGTTTCTTTGCCAATGTTTCAAGGGAAAGTACAGTCACGCCAAGCGAAATTCGTCTCCAAATGAAATCGATTAGAAGCCCTTCGACTCACAACTAAGTCTTCTTTTCGGACTTCGTTTCGTTCTTCAAGAATTCATGCAGATTCTTTGGGTTTCCGTTTCCTTTTTATCGACGGCTTACTTTGGCCAGAAGACGGCAGTTGACAAGGCATAATTTGTATTATAATGCCCATAAGTGTATGGCAAGGAAGCCATCCTATCAGCTGCCACTCGCCTTCGGCTTGAAAGCAACAAGCATGACCAAGTCATTAATTTTGACATAAAAAATAAGGGCAGTCGCCGGTTAGCCCATTACCCCTTCGCTCCCATAAAGATGACACTATGATAGTCCTGACCGCCTTCTGATCCTTTCGGCCCGCCTGCTTTGTGCAAATGTCAGCGCAAAAGTTGCCCCCCTCCATCGACGACAAAGGGTTGGGTAAGTCGCACTTGAGTTGATTTAATTCAATTCATGGCCACACATCAGCCACCCCCACCCTGCCCAGCCCGTCGGCACAACCCGCCCGCGAGTCTCAACCCCTGGGCCGGGTTGGCCAGACAAACAGACAGCGATTGCGTCAATTGCCACATGTTTATCATTGTGTCAATTTGAACGACAGCCAAACAGGCAGAAGGATGTGGTCGGCAGGACGGACGAGGCGGGAGCCTCTCACATTTCCTCTACAGGCTGGCGGCGGCGATGGCGAAAGTGTGCCAGGACACCGAGTGGATCTAATGAGGGGGCGGACATTCCGGAGGACACGAAGGTCCGGACTCCAGTCTGGCGGGTCCTTGCGGGCTATCGCCCTCAGTGTCTTTTGCCAAATGCCTTGGCCGCGGCACGGAAACCAAAACCGGAAATTGTGGAAATTGTATGGCAACGTATTAGTTGGCAATTGTGTTACAGTGTGTGTGTGTGAGTGTGTGTGTCCGTCCTGTTGCCTGTCTATCTACAAATTGAGAGCATTATTCTCGGCACGAGATGTGGTTTCCTTTTTGGCAAAGATTTCGAAACGAAAACCCATGAAAAGGGTTCGCCGGATTGTTTACATAATGGATAAGGCAGGATCCCTGCGCTCCTTCGAGTCCACTGTCCACAGAATGTCAACTTACCGTCCATATTTGGCAGCCCCACCAAAATGATAAGCGTCCCACACTGCGCCAATTATTTGGACTCTGTCCTGCCAATGCCACCCAGGGGTGCGATTCGGCGCAGGTTTTCAATTACACATTATTGCCGGTGGCCTGGGCGATGGCCGGTGGGCGAGGAGGCTAAACAAAGCCCGGCTAACAATTCCTATAGAAATTGGATTTGCAATGCCAACGACCATCGCACTTATTTGCTCACCTTTTCGACGACTTCCGGAACTCGGAAGCGCCGTCGTCGCCTCGGCATTGCTGGCATTTTATGCCTCGTGCTGCTTGTGGCTCGTTGAGTTTTATGAACTTATAAACAAGCCGGGGCATGTGTGTAACCCTTTTGTCACAAACACACCCACACACACACACGCGCGCTCACCCTTGCCCCGTTTGCTTATTATGTGGATTATTAGAGGGATTTGCCTGGCCGCCGTCTGCCCGCAGAGCTTGGCTTTCTTTGCGGTTGGCCGGAAGGTTGGTGTGTATTTCGGTAACATCAATGACATAAATAAAAAGATTTGCAAGGGATTTACCTGTGGGTAACCTCGCTCCCCCTTTCCACCCACTTCCGTGCCAAGAGTCTCCATAAAAATGCCGCCACAACATCGCATCTTCAGCAGAGTCGGTCGATGGCATTGTCGTCCACATGTGCCCGTCTGTCCGGCTGTCTGTCGTTGTCAAGGCAACAGAGACGGCTGCCAGGTGGGCGGCTTGATTTACAGAGCAGCCGCCCTCAGCCGAATGTTTGTTTACTCTCGCCATCAATTGCCAAACAACACGGCTAATCGCATAAACACTGAGAAGAAAAGGAAAATACCACAGCATCTTCGGGTCTCCGGTTGACTCATGCTGAACCCAACCTTCCACCGATAAGCAGGGAATCTGGATGACTCGGCGTGAATCGAATCTCTTTGCGAATCATTTCCTGGGTTCCATTGCCTTGGCTTGATCTCTGGAATCACGCCGGGCCTGGCTGTTCTACGGAAAGCATACGAATTCATTCATGAGACGCATAAAACTTTCCCGAGAGTTCGGCGGGGTTATCATCGCCAGCTGTCAATCGAAATTCCCGGCGGCTGCTGGAGTGATTGACCCTGAAAAGAACAGACCACCACATCAAAATTCATAAGGCCTATGGCGTGATCCATTGGGGCGGCGGTTTCTTTAGATTTCTTCACAGAAATTCGGATCGGATTCAAGCTTAAAGTTTTCTGGGATTTTTTTAAAATTCCCCTCAACATTTCCTAACTTTATCTGTTTATTCTTTTTATAATTCAAGGTCTCAAGAGTTGGGAAGCTTCATTTAATTCCCTGAAATCCAAGCAAACTTAAAGAATCTGAAGGCTTCGTGGAATATTTTTGACGCTTTACCTTATTTACTTCAGTTTCTGAAGGCTTCTCTAAAATTCCTTGTAATCACATAAAATGAATTCTCGTCTTCTTCCCAAGAAATTCAACTTCTCTTCGACTCCAACTTTCCAAAGAATTCATCTCAGCGGCACCTTTGACTTGGGTTCTTTCTATTTCCGTTCCCCGAAACTGTCCACTGTTAAATTTAATTCTGTGTGGTTCCATTTAATTTCTCCCTCCTTCACATCGCACCTGCTGAGGTTTCCTAATCGCTAGACGAATATTCACCCCCGATAAGCGACCAGCTAATCAGCGCGATTAACTTTGCCCGCCTGGAGAGAAAATCCCACGTCATGGGAACGTCACCGACCAAAACATTCGATTATAAAGTCCGGAGGCTATTTGGCGTTGATTATTAGAATTACAATGACAGTGAAACTGAGCGCTTATCTGCCCAGGGCAGCCCCTCAGACCGCCTGGCAACCGCCAGCCGGCCGAGAGGGCCGATCAGCCCAGGCCACAAAAATGATGGAAAACTACAAGTAAATCCCCTCTGGGCGGGCTTACTGGGCGGCTGCCTGGAGTTTCTGCTGCTGCTTCTGCTGCAGCTGCTCCTGCTGCTTCTCCAGCACCCTGAGCCGGGAGTAGGCAATGTCCCAGTCCACAAAGCCGCCCACAATGTGGCGGACATTCAGCTCGGTGTCATCATAGCCCGTGCGGCCGTGGACCATCCTCAGGTTGTTGAAGGTCAGAACATCGCCGGGCGTCGTCTTGAAGCTGACAGCCTGCTCCTGGGCCAGCCGCACGAACAAGGCATTGGCCTCATACCAAGGCTGGACCTGCTCGGCTGGCACACTGAAGTGGGTGTCCCGCTGCGGGACACTGTGGTTAATCCGCGCATATTGGCCATCGGCATCCAAGCTAGAGAGACAGACAATTGAACAAATGAAAACCTCTAAAGACGCGCAAACTCACTTGATCACCGGCGAGCGCCAGATATTGTGGAAGGGCACGCCGTTGTCCATGCCAATGTCGGCCCAGTCGACGCGCGTCTGCGAGAGCATCTGGAACTTCTCGGGGTGCTCGTGGCGCAGCAGATCGGCCACATGGTAGGCATCGGCCAGCAGATTCCAGCCGCCCTGGGACACCGACTGCTCCAGCGTATGGAGGATAGTCACGCTCGGCTTGTACTCGAAGTAAGGCATGTCCGTGTGGAGGGGCAGCGGGGCCGCCAGGTACGAGTAGTTCTTGGCCCCGGGCTGGGACTTGACGCTGAACTCCTTGCCGTAGGTGGTGCGGCGGATGAAGCCCACGCGATTGCACAGCGTGCGCACCACGCCAATGTCGAGGGGCGAGTTCTTGATCAGGGCGACGCCGTAGACGGCAACGGTGCGCAGCCATTCGGCCAGGACGGCATCGCTGCTGACCAGATCGCGGTACTCGAACTTGCGTAGAATGCGGTCGAAGTCCTTGCCGGCCCAGTGCTTGGGCTCGGGGCGGTAGGATTGCTTCAGGTAGCGCTCCCGGTTGGCCGCCGAGAAGTCGCGCTCTCTCAGCCAGTTGAGCGTGAATTCGGAGTGGTGGTCGTCGGTCCAGTCGATGTGGAGGGTCTCCTGCTGGGCATCCACGCTCAGCTGCTTGACCTTAACGCTCGTGTCGAAGTTGTTCCAACGCTGAGGCAGGCGGCTCTGCGAGTTGCGATGGAAACAGGCCTCGCAGGTGCAATTGTCCCTCAGCCAGATGCCTGGAAAGGTCATGGGCTCCTCGGTCGCCGCAGACTCCTGTTCCCGCACCAAGACCAACTGCTCCTTGGCCTGCAGCTGGGCGCTGATGAAGCGCACCATCTGGCGCCGCCACTGGCGCAAGCCTCCTGTAAGTTTTCCACTTGCCGCCGGAAACATTCTCGGGATCGTCCAACCGCCACGCTCAAGCACCGCACTGCGAATGGTGAGACCATTAGGCAGCCGAGCTTGGCGGGCTGCCGAGCTGCCGGCCGGCCGGCGATCAGGCCATGCCCAGGCACCATTCTTCGGTGAACACGTAGCCCGAAACGTTGGGAGATAATTTCGCCGAGAGTCTCGCGATGCGAGGCGAGTCGGCGAGTAAACAAATTCTTATCAATCCTTTGTGGGTCTGTCTGGGTGCCGACGCGGCACATTTAGCAGCGGCCGGCGGCAATCGTGTGCGGTTTGAACTGGCGGCGGGTTCATTGGCTTGCGGTTTGACTTGCCAGGGGCTTGGCAACTTTAAGTTGCCACTCGCCCGCCGCGACTTTCACGACTTTGCCTATTGCACAAAATTAAAAATGCAAAATTAATTTCACGCAAAATGGCAACGCTCAGCGATTTTGCATGATTGTTTGTCATACAGCCGCCCACCCACACACACAGACTCACACCAGAGGACAGCAAGGGTTGGCCCCCTGGCAACTCGGCTTGGATTTCGCCCGCTGCTCATTTAAATGCCGTCAATCATTGTTATGGGCATTGATCGGCCCCACACACACCCACACACACGCCCTGCCAAACAATCAGCTAGGGATGCTGATTGCAACCCCCCACACGCCCGCCCGCGTGTTCAACAAGAATATCAACTGAATGTCTATAGAGCGATTTTTAATTATCACTTTCGTGCATTTTCGTTCCGTTGCAGCCGCCGCTGTTGTTGTTTATACGCCTCCCGCCAGCCGGCAAGTCAGTCATCCGTCCATTTATCTTTCTATCTATCGCATAGGCATTGCAGCATTTCCATTTTGCCAGCCATCGCCTCGAACAATGCCCAACCATCCCGCGAATGCTCAGCTTTTAAGCAGGACGACTTCCCTGCTTTCTTGTCCGAAAAACGCGTTGGTTGCTTGGACTGCCAAACCGTCTTTGGCCGCAGTTAACCAATCCTCAGTTGAACTAACAAAATTATCAGCAAGTCTTCTAGTTTCCGAAAAGAATCAAAGCTCTGATTTTTATGACTCCATCAGAGTTTCTTCTGCCAGCTGCCAGGACTTCAACTTTGCCATTTTAGCGTATCCGTGGCTCGTGTTGGTTGTCGGGGCATTCATATTTCTATGGACCTGGGATCCATCCCAGCATCAGCGTGTTGTCCCCGTGCCAACGCGAGAAACTTTATTGTTTTCAATTAAAAACATTTTACATGCAAAACATTCAGCCGTCCTGGCGCGGCAACGGCGACGGCAAGGACAACAGCAGCAGGCGAAAATATTGAGCATTGCACACAATTGAAACGTGGACTCAATGAAGTGAAAATGTAATGAGGTGTAATGAAAATGCATTGGAGTGTTCGCCTGCCCCACCCTGCGGCACTTAAGAGCAAAACACAAAACGTTTGCACAAACAGAGAGAAACTATACGATGGCGATGAATTGTCGAGATTAAAAATGCTAAACCGAACACTGTGGAGGTGGAAAAACTCCGGCCTGAGGGTCTCTTTCAATTTTGTGAAACAATTTTGATGAATTCGAATGGAGGACGAGATCAGAAGGCTTCCGAAAAGGTCGCAAAAGCAATTGGTTTTGTGAGGGAAAAATATCAAAATATATGTAAACTTTGTCTGAGGATATCTGAGTCTATAAAAGAATTAAAATAGTGGGCATAAATTGCATGAAACTAAAAATTTAAATTAATAGAAAATATTAAAAAATGAAAAATTTTGTCAAGTTGTTTTGGCAGGCCACAAACAATTTATCGGGCTGCCTTACTAATTAAGTAAATAGGCATGAACTAATTAAATTTGTTTTATAATAATGAAAATGAAAAATAGATTAGTGCAAGTTTTTTAAAGTATTCAATTACCTTCAACCAACGGCTTACTAGCGCCATCTACAGGTCATTTCATTGGGGCGATCGGCACAAATTCAATTCCGTTCTGTGAGGAATTTCTACACTCACAAGAAAGACAAATCTAATCGCGTTTCTTATTGGTGACTTCTTTGCCATAAATCCCTGCCACTCGGAATCGGAAAGTCCAGACTCCAGATCAGCGTCGATTTAATGGGTGGGAAGCTCCACCTTCATTTAAATTAAACCGGCCATTATTCTCCACACCTGAATTTGGTTCGGCAGAACTTAACTGGCTGGCGCAGATTTAAAGGAATCTCTTTCTCTCTTTCTGTCCCTCTTCCCTTGTCATAAATAAACCATTTCAATGGTAATTTAATCGGCCATCAAAGAATTAAATCTGCCCAATGGGAAAATCCCATAATTGGGCACTTATGAAAGTCAACTCTGACACTTCTCGGCAACGCCAGACACTTTAGGAAAGTCCTCAAATTATTCACAGAGGTTGGCAAAAATCCGAGCACATTTTGCACTCAATTTGGTGGGTCGTTTTAATTTTATTGATTCGATTGCATTTCGAATTCCATTTGTTATGAATTTCAACACTCAATTACAGTAATTAAGTGAGAGTTTTAGTGGCCGGCCATAAATTCTGCGTGAGTAGGCAGTTCCATTTGAAACCGCACAACGAACCTCGCCGAGACCCCCAAACAAAACTAACAAAGCAATAATATGTAAAATCCATACAACTACATATATAAAATATTTATATTGTCCTATGTGAATTTGTGTTGCTGTCAGAGCGGCAGGACGCGGCCATTAACTGAACGACAGCGACGACGGCAGTTGCCCGGGTCGAGGTCAGTTTATTAATTTCCAATCGAGTGGGCAGCAAATTGAAATGATTCCAATGACGGCAATGGCCGTGGCAGCTTCGTTTCGGGTTTTAAAGTGTCCAAGGAAGAGGAAGGAATGGCAGCAGGTGAGGTTGAGTGGCTTTGGCCTTACAATGGACGCGTTGTGGGTCTAATTAGCCTCCTGGGCGGCATCAAGAGCAGCGCGTTTTTGGCCACGGATTCGCCGCCATAAATAACAAAGCTTAAACGCATAATTAGACGGCGGCCTCGTCTCGTTATTGTCGCCACAGCGACAGCCGCGCGGTTTCGGCGTCGCCTTTGTTGGCCCACTTGAATTGCCGCAAATTGGCGCGCTTGTTGCCGGCCATGTAGTTGGGCTGGCGTTGTTGACTGGAGTGTGTCGCTGTCGCTGTCGCAGCCGCTGCACTTCCGGGCCAGAAAGGCCCAAACAAACGAATCCGCACACAGCTCCTGTCCAAGGTGCGGCGGCCATGGGCGGCGGCTGCGGGCAGCCACAGTGGGCCGGGCCCGTAAATAAGCCGGGCAAATACACCGGCATAAATCCGTAAATATGATTAAGTGCAACGTTTATTTACAGCTCCCTGGTTGCCCCGGCCAGCCACACGCGCCCCTGCCGGCAGGATGGGGGCCAACCGTGGTCAAGAGCCCAACGGCAGGAAGTGGGCATCCGGTTGGCAGCGCCTTGGGCCTCAAGTCGGCCGGCGCTCGGCTCGGCCGCACTGTCAACTCGTTTACAATTACGTGCGCTAATTGTGCCTTAAACGGATCTGTTTCCAAATCCCCCCACACCCAGCATGGCCTAATGCTCGAGTCCGAGTCTGATTGCTGGCCGCCCGCAGGTTTCTGGTTTGGGGCCCGCTCCCCCGCCTGGAGGCTGGACAGAAGCATTTTGTTCACATCCCCGCTTCATTTTTTATGGCATTTTCTTCTGCCAGGAGAACTTGGAACTTACAACTACATAAATTTGCAAACACGATGTTGGCGCCGTTAACCCCTCTCCCGGCGTCGTCGTCTTCTGCTCCAGCAACGCCGCATTATATTGTAATGGCCCGGCAGAGTCACCAGCGTCGTCGTGGAGTTGCCGTAATTCAAACTGACGCTAAATTTAGTTTAATACACACGAGGCACAGTGGCACAAAGCCCACAAAGCAGAGCTCAAATTCAAGGATCACAATAAACGGGAACCTTATTAGAAAGGCTTCGGATTTGGAGGCCTATAGATTGAATCCACTTTTGGGAAAGTTGGGATCGGCCCTGTTTCCTTGGCATTTCTTATTGCTGTTAAGATAAGTCAAAGAATTTAATGAATATAATTATATATCTCTATATAAAATTGAGCATTTTCCTCTGTCAGACTTTAAGGTGTGCTATTTCAAATATATAAAGGTACAAAACAAAGGTAAAATCTTAAGATCCGGTGAATTTTTACTCAACGGAACAGTTTCCCATTGCTTGCATTGCTGTCTTTCAAAGTCAATTCCTTAACTTTCTGTAAGTCCGTTCTTCCAGGAATTTCCTTAGCCTAATCATGCTTCCTTCTTCTCTACAGCAGTCTTGGAAACCTTGAGTATCCTTAGTTTCACAAATATTTTTAGCCTCTCTCATCCCACTGTGCCGCCGGCAGATCCACCGAGGCGGCAGCAAGTGGCCTCTATAATAGACGGCGAAGGCGACTGCCCGGGTGCAGTGTGTGGTCTGTCCACCTGTCGCAGTTGGCCGGTCGGCTTTCTTGCTCATTTACACCTTTTATTGCTTATGCGTGTGCCAGCGAGCAAGGCTGCTCCTGATGGTGGAATGCAAAGGCAAAAGTTTGCCGGTTTTAGTTTGCCATTAATGTGGCCATAAGCTGGCCAAAGGGAGCGGAGGGAGGCCAACACATGCCGCCGCCACTGCTGGTGGTGCTGGTGGTCTGGCGTTGGTCCTTCTGCTTGCCTGGCCGCCTGCTTGCTATTCATATGCAAAATTGCGTTGATTGCGGTTGATGGCCAGGCCGGCAAGTGGGCGACAAAACGTGGCGTGTCGCTTTGGAGTGGCCTGCACGTTGTTGAAGAAAACGAAATGGGCCTTGGCTCGGGGAGGACGACTTTGAGGAGGCTCCACTGTGCGAAGCTGGCTGTCAAAACAAAAGTTCGGTTGCTACTTCGTTCGTTTTGCTTGCAGGCAAAAGTTTTTAATGTGAAAAGTGCAAAGAAGTGGGCACACACACACGCTGGCATACGTGGATGTCATTTTGCTGGCTGGCGGCTGTCACCCCCGCCTGTCGCTGCATTTTAATTTACTGCATACCTTGAGGCGCCGGCTTTCCCCGCCTGCCAAAGTCCGACGACGCACGCTGACTTGTTGCCTTCTTCCAGCCACACACACACACGGGAGAGAGATTTGTGTGCGGGGTGGCCGGCGTCCGTTCTACTTTTTGCATTTTACTGCAAATTAAAGGATTTCTTTGCATTTCGAGTTGACAACTTAAGATACTTAGGCATAAAAAGCCTGTCACCGGCGAGTCTCTGGCCCGTCTCGCCTGCTATGCGTGTGTGTGTGTGGTAAAGGGAATTAAGTGCTCTGTTCGCTTTGTTGAAAATCACTCGAAACAAAGCCCGAGAACAAGACCCGCCCGCAGTCGGCTTGCCAGTGGTGGATGGCTGGGCTGGCTGAGGTCGTCGGCGGTGATTCCTGGCGGCTCCCCCCGCCCTGCGGCGGCCGTAGCTTTGTTTGTGCCAACACCTTTTCGCCTGCGTCCATTTTATTATTTGTCTTGATCATTATTTTCCATTTGCACAGAATTAAAATACAGCAATGCCGAGCCAAACCAGAAAGAATATAAAAAAAATGTAGCAAAAAATGCAAGCGCCATTCAACCACAAAGTCGCGCGCATCCCCGTTGAATGGGGGCCGTTGGGCCGCTGGCCGGTTGGGCGTGGCATGAATAATGTGAAACTGAAAACTTTTCATCAAAAATCAGCCAGCGGCTAAACTGGACGTGGGGCCCACCAGCCGGCCCGGCCGACTGTCGCCCTGACTGACTGCGACTGCCAGGCAGATAGAAAAAGCCTGACAGGCTGCCATGAAAAGCCCGCTTTGGTGTGACAAATCAAAGACTAACTCGGCTCTTTGGTTAGAGCACAAAACACACGCCCGACTGCTGCAGAAATTAAGATGGCCACCACACGCTGTGGGGCATCTCGGCGA